>JAEMON010000012.1:14380593-14397148 GCA_030264115.1 Lygus lineolaris
TTGGTCATCCCCCAATTTTACCACGTTCGAGGAAGTTATGGTAAAAATCATCATCTGTTCTATTAAGTAAAGCTATAGAGGTCATACCTATGGGGATTCCCCTCACAAGTGGGGCGACCATGTCAGTGACGTTCCTCCCAAGAACGTTCTTCGAGATGGTGTAAATGGCGCCGGGGAGGTCCTGATCGTCAGTGCGCTCCTGCACTAACACAGCAACAAATCCATTTTCATGATTATACATATATACTCGTACATTGTTCTCATTCTGTTGAACGAGCAAAAGGTGAATAAGAACACGTGACACTAGAGCTCTATGATTATAGAAGGTACTAAAATGAACTTCACAATGATTTACATTCCTATTGAATGAATGATACAACTCCTTTAGCATGTTAGGTATGTACGAGAAACGATTGTAGCTTTGCTTGCGATATGTATGCAAATTGACTGTCAGTGGTAACCAATTAGAGGCAATATGGAAAACGAGAGAAAGATGAGCAATTTCCAAAACAATGTCAAATTAATACAACCTATTTTTAGCGAATTTTCGAAGAACATGAAGCTATTGCAATGGGTTCAAAATTTTAGGAAGGCAAATTTTTGAAAATGTTCTTCATGGAAATTCGTTTCAGGCCATTCTAAAACGATTCCTGAAATGTAACACTTTTTCGTATGTATATACAAGGTGTCTCAGGTTTGAGTAGAAAAAATTCAGGGATCGATTCTACAACTAATTTCCAACAAAATGTGTCTCCTAAGGTTTTTTTTTGTTAACCCCCTATTTTTGTGAGTTTTTTGAATTTTAAGATTGTTTTCGTCTTTTCGACTTCAATCCACTAAAATGGAATTTTAAATCTAATTTATTCTTAAAAATTAAAACTAAGGACACAGTTGGGAAGAGCGTTAAATTGCCTATAAGATGAAGTCATTTGTAAATCACTGAAACTGTAGGTATTCATTGAGCTCTTGCAGAGCCTAAACTTCAACTTTTGTCATATTTCACATTTCATCATGGATTTCATCAGTAGTTTTCAAGTAAATCTTCAGAATGAATTCCGTTTGCAAGAACGGAAAAAACATCTCCGTTTTATTAGCTTCTCAGCGGAATTATTATTATTTTATTTACTGTGGAAATTAGGGGAGTAAATCACGTTTGAATTCAAAAAACGTGGGTTTTTTCTCGAGGAAATCGAGTGTTTGGGTGTTATACTCGTACATGATGATTTTAACTGGAGGAGTTAGGTATCGTTTTCCTAGTAACTTTTCACTCTGACTCGAATGTTGACACTCATCAAAGGGATTTTTCGAGAAAAAAGTACATTTCCAGACATTACTTTCAACAATGCACTAAATAACTTACAGTCAAACTTGCAAAAAACTCACGAAAATAGGGGGTTACAAAAAACTCTAAGAGTCACTTTTTGTTGGAAATTAGTTGTAGATTCGATCACTGAATTTTTTCTACTCAAACCTGAGACACCCTGTACTCGTATATAAATTTGTCACTCATCTGACTGAGGAATCGAGGTGAAAAATCCAAAAAAAAATTTAAAATGTCAATAATATCTGAAGAAAGGATGAGTTCGTTGGCCAAAATTTCTGGAGTGCTCCCAAGGGGACAAATTCTGAAAATGTATAGTCAAAAATCGCTATTAAAAAAACGCGTTTTTTGAGGTTTTTGGTGTAAATTACCATCTTAAACATGAAAACATAAATGGTACATTCGGAATCAGAGTGAAATTCCCTATAACAACCACCCACCAAATCAGTTAATATTATCCTTTGAAAATTCGCTCATCAACACATACTGCATGGATGGCACTTTTTTAAACTCATTAGATTTATTTGATGGGGAAGTCATTTTAAGGGAAATTTCGAGCTGATTCCGCATATAATTTTTATTGTTATACCTCATGTTCCTGAACTTAAAACAGTTACTAATTCAAAATATTGGTATTCTGAAATTTATTAGGCAATAATTCAGACAAATAAGGACTCGTAAGGACTAATAAGGACTCTTCTCCCACGTTTCTTGATACACTTCGAAAAATACTTGCCGGCAGCGGAGCCACAGTTGGCTCACTCCTCGTGTAGTTGACGAGGTACCTTCCGACGGTGTTGATGGCCCCCAGAGTCTCCGAGATGGTCTTCAGCGTGTCCTTGGAGATGTGACGCCCCTCGCCGTCCTCTGCCCCCGGAGGCGGCGCCGGAGGGGGACTCCAGTCGGGGGCGGCGTCGTCCTCCCAGCCGCCCCTCCATCGACCACCTTCCATCCCGTCCTGGAAGTAAGGGTGATGTACACACGACCAGCAGTCAAATTCGACATAATGATAATATAATTGATTGTATTAATTGTATAATTAATTACTTAATTTCTGGGTCGAGTCTTGACTAAAAATAAAACGTCTGCCAAGTGGGTTGCACATAGCTTCTTCGTATCCGTAAAGATGATCGATCATTGCACCTTCAGTGCAGCAGGGCCATATCTCGAGTTATGGTCTTTATAGGAAATCTGTCCTCAGAACTCAATAAGTACACTCGAGCCGGAATTTCAACTCTCTTCCGTTACTAAGTTACACAGATATTTATGTCCCTGCGCACCAATAGATTTTGGAAATTTAGTGAAAAACGCTGCAAATTATTACAAAACGGTTTATTATTTTCTGTATAGATCGCCCATCTACAAAGATCCTATTGACATAGAATACCCACCTACCGCGAGGTTCACAATCATCTCTTGGCGACAATGAGTAGGTACCTATGTTTTTTGTTGCTCATTTCCCACGAGGTCAATGTCATTTTCCTCCTACATGTCCAGTTTGAAATAACTCACGAAGGGCATGTTAAAACAGTATTAAACAATGTTTTAAAAACAATTTAAAACAAATGTTTTAAAACACCCTTTCTACCAAAAAATGTGTTTAAAACACTGTTCAAAACAAGTGTTTTAAACAAATGTTTAAAACAGTACCAACCCTACCTATAATAGGTAATATAGACTCGGAAGCAAAAACTATACCAATGCTAATCTGACAAATAAGAAGTTTTCCCAAATCAACAGCTGAAACAGACTGGGAGTTCAAAAACGAGCAATTAGGTGAAGATATTAAATTTGACAAATTTTCCAATTTTGCTTCCTCACTACCGAAGGTAGAAAGCTATGTTTTCGTGGAAGAAATCAAATTCAAAATGTCTACTTGCGTTTTACGTTTCAGAGCTTTCTGTACAATTTTGGTTCCGTGTCTGTCTGTCTGTTTAACTTCATACCTGGAAGACGGGAGAGACGCGGTTCTGACGGGTCCGAAGCGCCATCGGAGGGCTGTCCTCTCCGTGTGCGGACCGAACGGACACTCTGGACCAGGCTCCCCTCTCCCGGGAATGATCATCTGCAACAAAAAACAGATCAGTTTCAAATTATTGAAGTAATAATTCGATAATAATAATCCCTAATTAAAAGATATCACAAGGGAAAACAATAATTGATTATAGACCATAACCTTACCGTAGAAATTGTCTTAATACCCCAAAAATTTGTCAATGTCTCAATAACATCAGAATAGAGGATGAATCCAGATAGAGAGTTTTTATGATAGATGAATGCATAGGTTTTGCATCAGTAGAAATTTGCCGTTAGCTGGTTTACTTTTGGATGACAGGTATTCTTAATCTTTGGGATAAGATTTACAACACTCCGCTAATTTCTACCATTCCAAGGTTGGCATCTTGATGTGGGTAGGTAGGTACTAGGTAAGTATTTTCTGAGACATAAATCACCATTTTTTATTGGATGTCTCCTGTTTCTTCTATTTTAGGTTTTAGTGTCGATCTGATAAGAAATGAACTAGAACCCTGTTTACCAGCTATGCTCGGCTTATAAAAAGGTACACCAGTGACCTGTCTTTCGATGTTCGCAGGCGCCAGTGTATCGTTTATCGATTCCGACAGGTAAGAAATACTTCTTGTTGTTTTCAGTATGCATATAATATAAATAAATATTATGTTGTCAGTATAGATGGGAATGAAGCCGAAAAAAACTTTTTCGTCCTGCGACAATTTTTCAAGTTAACATTTACGTGATATCATCAGTGGCTTTAAAACAATACAAAAAATGAGCGACTTTTTTTGCCATTTGCTTGATTGATGTACCTAACAGTGGAATGAAAGACAAAATTATAATGTTTGATACAAGCTGTAAAATATGGAACGGATATTGAAGAAAAAACTTAATAAGAAGAGAATCAACACTCGTACCTACACTAGCCCACTAGTAGGAACTGATAACTGGAGTCAAACCTTACAATAGTTCTGAGTGCAGAAATCACAGTAGTACAGTGTTCCTTCAATATGGAAAGTCTTAGGAATGCCCCTAAACTTTAGGGTCATTCCTAAGACTTTTCTCGTTGAAGAAAGTACACTGTATCTATACTAGGAACAGTGCCTAAAGGTACCATTGGTGTAAGTTACCTGGAAAATAAGGTAGTTGGGGAAGGTATTCAAAATTTAGTACCCGTTATAATAAGCAGTCTCCACCCCAACAAAAGTTATGCAAAGATGCATGATCTGTTTAATAAATCAACCCTCCAATTAATTATCATATAAAATAAAATAAAATTAAAACACCACCACAGTAGGTAATACAATATTGAGAGATAAATTAATATGTTATGATATTGATTTATGAAACAAAATTTTAGATGAGCCACGTATAATAACGTTCTATAAATCTACACACGCTACAACACAATCTAACGTTCTAACAAGCTAATTAGGACATTTATGAAATTCAGAAAAAATATGTCTACGTTCCAAGTCTGGTAATAGAAGATAGTAATTTCCACGAATTAAGATCCCTGCTTGTGTAACTATTATGCAACAAAATATCTATTTGTATTGGGGAGAGGGTGGAAGTCAACGCGGCTTCTTCCTTATTCATTTTATTGGTCATCTCCTCCTACTAGTTTCGCTGACAGGGAGATTAAGGAAGGTAGAAAGGTTGGCCTGCTTTTGTCAAATTTTTTGGTTGTGATCCAGTACATGAGGTAGGATCCCTTGGTTTACATAAGTGTATAGTTGTTGTTTGATTTCCCTAGTTCAATTCTCTACCTCTTGTTATTCATTTCTTTGCGGTAATGGCTGAACTTGCTTGAAAAAACTTTTGCTACTTCTGGCTAATTTACATTTTTCAAACTCAAAAATGCCCATAACTCCAAGTTTTTTTCACTCTAGTACATATAAATAGAAGGTCAAATAAAATAAATAAAGTTTTGCAAAGAAATGAATAACAAGAGGTAGGGAATTGGAACTATGGAAACCAAACAACAACTATACACTTATGTAAACCAAGGCTTCCTACCTCATGTACTGGATCACAACCAAAAAATTTGACAAAAGCAAGCCTTTCATCCCTTCCTTAGTCTCCCTGTGAGCGAAACTAGTAGGAGGAGATGACCAATAAAATGAATAAGGAAGAAGCCGCGTTGACTTCCACGCCGTCACTCCAAGTAGATGTATGGTTTCTTAATCGTTACCATCGTTCATAACCATGTTTCTCCTATTTTTTTCCACCTTTGAGCCCTTATAAGTAATAAATAATAATCTATCCTAAGCGGACCGAAAAACCATGGCATTCTATCGAATGTGTTTGAGCTATGGCGCTGTTAGAAATGTAAATCCCTTATGGTTCACCCTTTGGAGTTGACTGAGAGTAAACCAAGTTCCTCCTAATGTGATATCTACATGATTTGAAAAGTGAAAAACATCATTTTGATAAGGCGGGGGAGGGGGGGAGGGGGTACGGTTCTTTAAAATGCTTGATTTCGAAGGTTTAATACTAAAGATAATACTCCAACATCGCTAAAATCAAATAGCTACTAGGTAATTTTAAATTCCACCATTAAAACAATGTAATCTCAGCATGAAGATTTTATTTTCGAATTTTCAATTTTTTTATTCTATCTAAGAAAAAAAGGTATGTGACTGTTGGTAAATCTCTGTTTAAGGATGCAAGGACTACTGATTATAGCGTTCCTCTGTTCTGCAGCTTACGGAGACAAACCACCAATACCGCAATGGCCATCTGCTGCTACTTTCGAATTCAGGATTATCTCACACACTGACGGGGAATACGAGTCGCGTGTGAAGACTTACTACTCAGCCACGAAAAAGGCTATTCGGTTCGACACGTGGGGTGGAATGAACCAAATTTTTGTTCATACTGATAGTAAAGAAGGATACTACTATTTTCCCAAAGTATCTGAAGGCAAATCGCAGGTAGTATGCGCTCCGTTCAACTACACTGGAGAAGGACTCCTTCCATTTCCAAATCTCAATTACTATAAATTTGTTGGGAATGACTCTTTGGATGGAATTCCATCAACCAAATGGGTAGCCACATCCAACGTGATGGCTGGAGAGTCTACACTCTGGATTGCACAGACTAGTGAAGGACCATTCCTATCTGCAGTTGATTTCAAACAGTACGACGTATTCCTAGACGGACATGATCATGTCGAAGGAGTATCTGACCACTCAGAAATCCATTATTACAACTACATCCCGGGAGAGCCCGAGGCCAAAGTTTGGAATCGTCCTCCAATAGATTGTAACTTTCCTGGTGGAGATGAATTGCAAGGTCTCGTTAAGTACGAGTTTTTAGGGGCAAAGTACCTTACCTTGGAGACCGTAGCAGGAGAAGGCGGACCATTGCAAACGAGAGAGGAGATCTACGAAATCAATCGTAAACTTGTTGAAAGCCATAATCAGGGTCCATCAGGATATAAACTGAAATTAAACCGTTTTGCTCACCTAACTGCGGATGAGATGAAATCCTTCAAAGGGTTGAGATTGTCGACAGTGGAAGGAAGTAAGCCCCACTCTCACGTTGACGACGACGAAGTGGAAGAACTAGCGAAACATCTGCCAGATTCGTGGGATTGGAGGGATCACGGAGCAGTGACTCGAGTGAAGGACCAAAGGTTGTGCGGCAGCTGCTGGGCGTTCAGCGCGATCGGGTGTTTGGAAGGCGCCCATTTCCTCAAGACCGGGGAGCTCGTCGAATTGCCCGAACAGCTATTGATGGACTGCTCGTGGGACGCTGGAAATGGCGGGTGTATGGGTGGTGACATGGGCAATGCATTCACCTGGATCAAGGAGGTCGGCGGTGTTACGACTAGTATTCAGTACGGCAGGTACTATTCGGAAAATGGACGTTGCCATTTGGACAAAAAGAATTTGATTTCGCCTATAAAAAACTTCACGAAAGTGGCCGCCAGCGTGAACGCACTCAAAGTTGCACTCGTCAACAACGGTCCTCTATCTGTTGGTATTGCCACACCCCTAGATTTTTCTTGGTATGAAAATGGAGTTTACAAACCCTTGCAATGGGGTGAAACTGACCACGGTGTAGTCCTCGTGGGCTACGGAGTCCTCAACGGTGAAAAATACTGGCTGGTCAAAAATTCTTGGGGTGAACATTGGGGACTAGAAGGTTACATTTTGATATCAGCCGAAGGCAATACATTGAACATACTTGATTCTGCACACTACGTCACTATGCTATAAGCAGTACAAACAGGGAGTACCGCTGGAGATTCGCTTCAACATACTTTGAAACCATGTAAGTTCGAAGTTGAACATTTGCTCACCAGAGTGCATAGGTACCCCTCTTGAACAGATGTCAAATCGAGCGTGATCTTATGATGCAACTTACTTCTGCTTTCATAATAAATTTGTTCATCTACGAATTAAATTGACTACTTATTTCATGAATAAAATGCATTTTTATTGCTAGGTCGTATTCCCTACCTTCCTCTAGAAAAAGCTTTTGTTATTCACCTAACAGTTCACTTTTAGAAGTTCTACCTTTAGTCCGCGTCACGAAAGTGCCCCCCAGCGTGAACGCACTCAAAGTTGCACTCGTCAGCAACAGTCCTCTTTCTGTTGGTATTGCCACACCCCAAGATTTTTCTTGGTATGAAAATGGAGTTTACAAACCCTTGCAATGGGGGATGTCTGACCACGGCGTAGTCCTCGTGGGCTACGGAGTCCTCAACGGTGAAAAATACTGGCTGGTCAAAAATTCTTGTGGTGAACATTGGGGACTAGAAGGTTACATTTTGATATCAGCCGAAGACAATACATTAAACATACTTGATTCTGCATACTACGTCACCATGCAATAAGCAGTACAAAAAGGGAGTACAGCTGGAGATTCGTTTCAACATACTTTGGAACCATGTAAGTTTGAAGTTGAACATTTGCTCACCAGAGTGCATAGGTACCCCTCTTGAACAGATGTCAAATCGAGCGTGATCTTATGATGCAACTTACTTCTGCTTTCATAATTTGTTCATCGACGAATTAAATTGACTACTTATTTCATGAATAAAATGCATTTTTATTGCTAGGTCGTATTCCCTACCTTCCTCTAGAAAAAGCTTTTGTTATTCACCTAACAGTTCACTTTTAGAAGTTCTACCTTTAGTCCGCGTCACGAAAGTGCATGCCCCCAGCGTGAACGCACTCAAAGTTGCACTCGTCAGCAACAGTCCTCTATCTGGTGGTATTGCCACACCCCAAGATTTTTCTTGGTATGAAAATTGAGTTTACAAACCCTTGCAATGGGGGATGTCTGACCACGGTATAGTCCTCGTGGGCTACGGAGTCCTCAACGGTGAAAAATACTGGCTGGTCAAAAATTCTTGGGGTGAACATTGGGGACTAGAAGATATCAGCCGAGGGCAATACATTGAACATACTTGATTCTGCATACTACGTCACCATGCAATGAGCAGTACAAACAGGGAGTACTGCTGGAGATTCTTTTCAACATATATGTACTTTGGAATCATGTAAGTTCGAAGTTGAACATTTGCTCACCAGCGTGATCTTATATTATTATACGCAACTTACTTCTGCTTTCATAATTTTTTCATCTATGAATTAAATTGACTACTTATTTCAATAAATAAAATGCATTTTTATTGCTAGGTCGTATTCCCTACCTTCCTCTAGAAAAACCTTTTAATTGTTATTCGCCTAAAAGTTCACTTTTAGAAGTTCTACCTTTAGTCCGCGTCACGAAAGTGGCCCCCAGCGTGAACGCACTCAAAGTTGCACTCGTCAACAACGGTCTTCTATCTGTTGGTATTGCCACACCCCAAGATTTTTCTTGGTATGAAAATGGAGTTTACATACCCTTGCAATGGAGGATGTCTGACACTGGCTGGTCAAAAATTCTTGGGGTGAAAATTGGGGACTAGAAGGTTACATTTTGATATCAGCCGAAGGCAATACATTGAACATACTTGATTCAGCATACTACGTCGCCATGCAATAAGCAGTACAAACGGGGAGTACCGCTGGAGATTCGTTTCAACTTTGGAATCATGTCCTTCTGCTTTCATAATTTTTTCAGCTATGAATTAAATTGACCATTTCAATCAAGATTGTAATTTACACCAAAAACCTCAAAAAACACGTTTTTTTACCCTTAATTTCCACAATTAACCAAAAATTGGGTACTCCAAAAATTCTGGCCAACGAACTCATCCTTCCTATTGTTAGACATTTTGGAGTTCTTTGGAATTTTTAGGTACGATTCGTAGATTCCATGGTCAGATATTGTCTGGAATGACATGCATATCAAAATTTTTAAAATCTAGGATGTTTTAGAATGGACTGAAACGGATTGCCATAAAGATAATCTCCGAAAACGTTAATTTATAAATTGTAAAGCCATTGCAATAGCTTGAAGTTTCCTTCAAAAATTCGCTAAAAGCGCTTCAAAATAGGTTCAACAAACGCTTTATTATGAGTGGTTCGTCAATCACGCCAGGAACTTCTGACAGAACCTCATGGAAATCTGAGTTGCCGTTTTGAGTAACTACCCACACGGAAAGACAATGAGAAGGTGCCCTCTCATGTCAAGTGTGTATCTGTCCGTGACTCAATCGGCTAGTACTCGAGGCTATTGATTGAATAGCAATAGGCAAAAGGCTAGGAATATTAGGTGAATACCTAGGTACTTGAATCGGCAGTCCATCGCGACCGACAAGTGGATAAATACAATATTATTGTCACTGGAAGGATCCGATGTTCCATTATTTTTGTATGAGATCAAGTTTTGAGAGATGCTCCTAAAAATATCCGTCCTAGCACGGAAAATCGGCTAGTTATAATACGAATATTTCAAAATTTCAGTCGTTAGGTCATACTGCAAGACAGGAATTTGTTTCCATGAGCTAAGGGCAATTCGAATCTACTTACGAGGAATTGGCTGGTACCTACCGAGGTTCGTTAGAAAAGAGGTATGCGTTTACTGTTTGTCTTATAGCGGCTTTCTTTCGAAACAAGTTTCACATTTCGCACCAACCATAAAAAATTGTGAATAAGGATTTATGAAGAAGAGAAGTTTGATACGTCATGTTGCCGCTCTCACTTTCTCTGATTCTGATACACCAATAAAATTTATACGAGAAATTGAAGAGAATTACCTTGAGCAGGTAGGTAGGGTCTTCGTAACGGCGTTTCATCAGGGCCTGCATTACTGGATATTTCACGATTTTTGGGGGGGAAAACACACGTTGCGACCAGAAGAGTGATCGCAATGACGTGAGTTTGATGTGGGTGCTGATTCGGAAAATCCGAGGTTGTCAGTAACAGTTCTCTAATGCGGTTCGCACGATTTGACCTCACATCGTTTACGTCTTCGGCCTGCCCTTCACTGTTCAGATGTTGATATGCCCATTCATGCACCACGATTTTCGGAGCTCTCTCGTTGTTATGAATCACATCGGTTACATAATTGTAACAATCATGTCCACTAGGTAGTCAACCATTCGAACTTCCTGTAGAAGATCCCATCAAAATGCTACCTACACACCGCTGATTTTACTCATCTGATGCTTTCAACATTGATACTATCTACAACTTCCAGTTTCATCGAGAAAGGAAGTTTACTTCAGTTACTAGTTTTCTTAAGTTACTTCATAATTCTTTGTTATAACAATTTTGTTTTTTCTGGAACGACCCCAAACATCGACACTCGACTGATCGCCATAACAATTTCCCCAGTCAAATTTAGGATTTACAACCAAATTTGTTTTTTCAATCAAAGTTCCTAAACACCTCAAATTTAAGTAATTAGGAAAAAACTAAATTTGATGAGGAAATAAATAAATTTGACTGAAAAATGCTAATATATTGAATACCCACCTCTTTTCAAGTTTGTTCGCAATAAGCGGTTTTAGCGAATTTTCGAAGAAAATGAAGCTGTTGCAATAGCTTCATATAATGCAAATTTTTGCAAATTTTCTTCATGGAAATCCGTTTTAGACCATTCTAAAACGATTCCTGAAATGTAACACTTTTTTATATGTATATATCTGACCGAGGAATCGAGCTAAAATTTCGAAAAAAATTTAACATGTCAATAATATCAAAAGAAAGGATGAGCTCGTTGGCTAGAATTTCTGGAGTATGTATTCCAAGGGTTCAAATTTTGAAAAGTTAGAGTCAAAAATCACTAAATAATAATAATTAATAATAATTTTTGAGGTTGTTGGTGTAAATTACCATTTTAAACGTGGGAACATTACGGTATATTCGGAATCAGCGTAAAATTTCCTATAATGGTAAAATGATTCTTTGAAAATTCGCTCATAAACTCATGCTGCATGAATGGGACTTTTTTCTTCTCCTTCGCCTCTTTCCATCGAAGTGCAAGAACAAGGACCCTAATCGAGCTCGAGGTGATAAAAACCTACTTACCTACACACGAAAGCATAAGCAATGAGTCCGGATGGCGATTCACCTTATCGAGGTTCAACTTTTCCTATATTATATTTTATGAGGAATAAAGTATCATCAATTTTTTAAATTTTTTTCTGATAGGTAATGGCTTAAAAGAAACAATATTGAAGTCGTAGAGCAACAATAATGTATCACCTGTAATTTTAGAAGATTTATTAAAATTTTCACTATTGTAATATGGCGGGAAAGTTACGTTGAAACGGGTGTCGTCTGTCATTGGCCAAACCCGTCCATGCCAGTCAACCAGACAAAACTGAAAATCTCTAAAAACAACACTGTTTTAGCACCAGATTAGTGAGAATATAAATAACTTAATTAGATAATTGATTGAATCAATTAATTAACAATTAATAATAATCAATTAATTTAAATAAATTATTTTTTCACTGCTCCCTGTGTGATCTCAGCACAACATTCTCTTTCAGTTGTTCTTTTAGTGTGACGTGTAACCGGGTGTCTCAAGGGCCTTCGGAATGCCGCCTATTTTTCAAACAGCTAAGATTTTATTCAGAATTTTCCCCCCACCAGAACGATGAACTATTTCTTTTCCTTGGTATTAACAGTTATTTCATTCCAAATAACAATAGAAGAGTAGAAATTTTTGATTTTCTCATACACGATCATTCCCCATTTCTAGAGTAAGTGACGACTTAGAAGCAGGGTCCGCCGATAGACGGAAACCTTCCCCGACGAGAGAAAACGGAAAACCGTGACATTAGGACGCGATTATCCGAGGCGTTCGCATTGAAGAGGGTAGTTGAAGAGTAAAGGTGAAAACTATGGTATCGATTCGATTCGGAACTAAAGGCCCCTTTGAAAGGGAAGGTGAGTAATTGGCTAATTCAAATGGGTAGTCACCGGAAACTGGATTTCCCATTTAATTTTCGAGAGTTCTTATCGGGAATGCAAAGTTTGTTTTGGCCATGGACGCACAGTGGTAAGAAGTTGGAAAAACATGGCCATAACCTAAAAACAAATTTAGCGCAAAAAGGATGAGAACATGTTATTTTAATAGTTGTTATATTCCTCCTAGTGTCGCCATTTCCAAAGTTACGTCCGAGATTTGCCCGGGCAGTCCAGAGGCAGTTTTGTGTCCGCGATTCAAGACCCAGAGGCGGGAAATGATACATACCTATAATAATAGTATTACCTATAGTAATAAAGGGAGATTAGGCCACCTATGTTGTGAAAATTTGTCAATACAACGAACTTTCGAAATTCGAAAATCGAAAAACGAAAATTCGTCAATAAAATTCAGCGATGAAGAAAAATTTCATTCGGGCGTAGCCAATGTTCCTTGGAAGCACAAGCTTGCAAATTGAACGATTTCAATAACTGAGGTAGGGAACCCGATATTAGTCCTGAAGCTTTACAACCTCTTTATTTTACATTGTTTAGGTAAAATGCCTATTCAAGAAGGTACCTCTTGCTGGTGAATTCCTTTTGCCGCCTGTGAGGGTCTTAAATTCTGGACTGCAAAAAATTAATTTTTCCGGACGAAGTGCTTAAGCCCTGACTGTCCAGGGGAATCCCAGACGTATGATACCTAAGCTGACCGGACGTCCCGTTTTGAACGGGACAGTCCCGTTTTACGGGGTCTTGTCCCGTTGTCCCGACATATCCACTAGGGACGCTTATTTGTCCCGTCTTACCAATATTTGGTCCCGTAATGACTTTTATGAATAGAATAGTTCTTAATAATTTAAATAGGCTATTTGACATTAACCTTTACAATTCTTTAGAGAGAGAGAACTTTATTGCCAATATTTACATCACGTAAGCCTCATGGGCCCATAAAATTTGTGAAGTAATAATAATAAACTTTAAACAACGCTTTACTTTTGACTTTTACAAAATATGAGAGATTGTAATAATTTTGACAGGATCGAGTTTGCATCCTAATTTTCATGGTCTAATAAAGCCTCCCTCCATCTCAAATGAAAATGTCAACCTTTAGAAATTCATTCATCACAAAAGTATCAAAAATAAACACTAAAGTCTAGTTCTTACGACAATATCTTATTTTAGGTCAAGTCTATGTCTAATTGTTCTGATAATTATTAAGTTACTGAATAAAATATTATTTCATAGGTGTAAGCTGTTTGACTATGATGTACCTACTATAGTTTTTTTTTTTTTTATAGCTTCCTACCCCTATTACAAAGGACTGTATAGAATCACAGAAGTTGAAATAACCAACCCTTTTTAACAGGGAAATAAAAAGTTCCATTCAAGCAGTATGAGTTGATGAGCGAAGTTTCAAAGAATGATTTTAATCGATTTGGTGGGTGCTTCTTATAGGAAATTTAACGCAGATTCCGAATATACCATAATATGTTCCTATGTTTAAGATGGTAATTTACACCAAAAACCTCAAAAAACGCGTTTTTTGACTCTATATTTTCAGAATTTGAACCTTTGGAGTACTCCAAAAATTCTGGCCAACGAACTTAACCTTTTTTTTGATATTATGACATTTTGAAATTTTTTCAGATTTTTAGCTCGATTCCTCGGTCAGATATCGTCTGGAATGAAACATATATAAACATATAAATAAATATATATTTATACACATATAAACAAGTGTTAAATTTCAGGAATCGTTCCAGAATGGTCTGAAACGGATTTCCATGAAGAAAATTTTCAAAAATTTGCATTACAAAAATTGTGAAGCCATTGCAATAGCTTCATTTTCTTCGAAAATTCGCTAAAATAAAAATCTTAATAGGCGTGAAGCTTAAAACTTCTCTTAAAGTTGCTAAAAATCGACAAATTAGCTATCAATCTTTTTAAAAAAATCCGGGGAAAAAATCCAGACTCCCCTAATATTTATGGTCCCGTTTTGAGAATCCCAAAATCTGGTCACCTTAACAAATGGTTGGTTCTCGGATTTTATAAACCAGCCAGCCAACAATCAGCGGTACTGTTGAGAAACATGACAGCAAGTTCTGACTCACTGGGGTGCAGTGATTCGTTATACAGGACATAGACTACTTCGTACCATTCCATTGACTCTACTTAGCGCCAATATTGGCCTGGCCCACATTACGTCTCCTGACCCAGTCAGCCACCAATCATCGGCGGGTTTATCAGTCCGCCAAAGCCATCCCCAGTTGCATAACACCGGTCGTCCTCCGTCCTCTGTTTACCAACAAGGCGTTTGAGTGGGTGAACCGAGCCGAACACGAGGCTTTCACATCCGGCTCCCTCGCGGCTCCATGAGGAAGAGATGGGTGAGTTGACTTTCTCTCCCCCGTGGACCTGGTGACTCACCTTCCAAGGTCACACATTACCGTGATTATGACATCAGGACGGTCATTAGGCCGCCCGCGCCCTGCTTCACACAACTACCGGCGCGCCCGCCGCACAGTGGGCAAAATGACCAATCTAGGTGGACAAAAGTCAAGTTAAAACTTGGGAGTTTTGTATATTGGTTATTGTTTATCACGAGTTTGAAGTCCCAAAAACGTAAATATTTACATCCTCAAAACCTTATTTGGCTGTGGAAACTTTAATCGAACGTGTCATAATTTCCTGTTCGGTCAAAATCATAATTATCAGCGATTATGAACCTACAACTTATTCCGTTAGTTATGGGCAGAACCGTCCGATGCTTCTTTGTCTGCAATAATGGAAGTCATAGATAGAAGTAAGTACAATTTTTACCTGCTAAAATTTTCACAATAGCATTTAATCCTATGTTTTTTATAAGTACGTCATACCGTATTTTTCAAAATGATAATTGACCCATTTTTGAGTTAAATTAACACACGGCCACGAGTTGCCAAGGGGATGCATTTTTTTTTAATTTCTTAAAGCGCTCTAGTTTTGATATTCACTCACTTTTTTGCGATTTTTTGCATTTTTTTGAGTTATTGAATAATAATTGGTTGATAAAGCCATAACTTTCTCCAGAGCCAGAAATTTCTAGCCAAACTTTCATTATGCCTACTTAAAAAAATAACAGTTTTGCAGGAAGTCTTCATGCTGAAGTTAATTTTGCGAGCTAACTTTGTTTAGGTAGGTATATTTTCAAATGAATATTCATTATGTCATTATACATGCATACCATTTGCTTGAGTTCACTTAAGACTAGGAATTTTTTCATTATTCTTCCCGTGATCAGCGTTCAATTTTGATTAAAAATCCGTCCTAAAATAATTTTGTCCACCTAGATTGGTCATTTTGCCCACTGTGCGCCGATCACTCTGTTCTGAGATACAGATAGGTATTTCAGAGTCAGACATACGCGGATAATTTTTCAAGTCCTGCAATTACATCAAGTATAAGTACCTACCTACCACTAAATAAATATTACCATATTTCTTACCTAAAAAATACACCTACCTGTGTGCCAATAAGGTGTTCGGGAAGCGGGGGTGATGCCATCATTATTAATTTTGAAAGTGATTATGCGTAGGCCTAGAACGTTTTCGTCCGCCATCTTAAAGAAGCGTCAGTTTTCTCGATTGACCAGCTTTACATCAAGTCGGTTATGGCTATCTACCTACCATAAGCACCCAGGACTACTTTCAAATCCCCAAACTCCAACATACACCCAACTCTAGTACGCAACATATTATCCCCAGCATCAGTACGAGACTCATGAGCTCAAACCGCCATATATACTTCTGCCTTCCACTTCTGCTGCGAAACACCACTCCCGACCTTCAAACGCCAGCAAATAACTCAGCATACAAGAAGTTGGTTTTGCTTCCTCACTACCGAAGGTAGGAAGCTATGT
>JAEMON010000012.1:14425345-14436646 GCA_030264115.1 Lygus lineolaris
GGGGTTTCAATTGATTTTTGAAGTCGAAAGAAAAAAAAATCGATTTCGGGCTGAAAATCGGAACTATCAATCGATGGCAGAAAAAAATCAAAATCAGGGGTGAAAAATCGGGTTTTCATTGAATTGAAAGTCGATTTGCATCCCTAGTCACCACCATGCCTATAATTGATGATGTATGAAAATGTGTTTTAATCATCTGCCCTAGTAAAGAATGATATATTAATATGCAAAATGGAATTCAAGATAGCTTGCGAATTTTATGGGAATATTGCGTGATAGCTAGATACCCGTAAGTACCTCATCAAAAGGCCCTCAAAAAATAAAAATTTCGCTCTAAATCCATTTTTTCAATTAACCCAGTTACAGGCTAAGCAGTGCCTACCCTTCCTGCCAATCGCCTCTGGAAGGCACCCATAACTACATAATTTTGGTTAAATAGGTACCTACAGCTACGCGTTTGGATGAGTCGGCGTACATTGTTGCGTTCATCGAATTTTGCAGATTCTTCGATTACCTATGTGGAAGCCTACCAATTAGGTACCTGCTGAAACCGCCACTGAAGCTATTTGAGCTCCTGATGATACCGTTGATGACCCAGCTACCGGCTGATTAGGCGAATCTCGAACGAAAAACGCCGGTTATTGTGTAAGACTATTCCAGAAAGAAAGCGACCTTGAAAAAAAACCTTCTGAACTTTCCCTTTTCTTGAGCACACGCCAACCTCGAACCCCCCGTGCGTTGCATAAGACTGAAGGGGTCTCCTCAAACAAAACTGACCAGGTTGGCTTTACTGCTCCTACTGGGCCACTTCCGGACTTTCCATCTGCCCAAGACGCGCAACTGACCTCCATTCATCGCATACAGCCTGTCCCGCCTTCACAACGAGCTCCCGTTTAATTGTTGCTTTAGGCTATTTTTAGCTTTCCTTCATTTTTTCATAGACTAGAGCCGAGGTTTTTGGTTGCTCGACTTCCGCGATCGTGACTCATTGGTGTCAAAAGCTCCTGTCATCCATGATGAACTATTAAGCAATTTTTCGGCAATTTTCAAACTCAACTCCATCGAAGTATTCTATCTCTCAGTCGACTCTAGTTTTTTCCCAACTAAATTTTAGTTTTATTCCTTGCAGTTAATCTTGATTTTTTTCCCAACCAAATTTAGTTGTTTCTCAATCACATTTAGTTTTTCCCCATTAAAATTCAAGGTGTTTGGCAGCCCTTACGATAAGACCTAAGATGAATTTGATTGGGCGAAACACTAAATTTGTTCAGGAGCAGAATGATTAATGATTATCCCCTATGAATTTCGTTGTGGCCAGATCAACTGTTGGGCAATGTTCATGCGCAAACATATGTGAATAATATGCTATGTAAAGGTACAAAATGAATGAAAAATAACCAGTTGGTTACTACGATGCATTAAATCAAGTGTGAAATAAAATAAAATTGGAAGAAAGGGGTGAGATCAAACGTTCAATCCTTGCCACACATCTACGTCTATTTCGATGACATTTTCAGGGATCGTGCGAGTTGTAAGCCCAAGATGATTCACTATGAACCGCTGTCATTAGCAATACCTACCGCGCATGAAGAAACTTCATTCCTATACAAATAAATTTCTCATGATCTATTTAATGATCATCAAATTTAAGGGGTAGTTGGGATCATCCATGAATTTTATCAAATTCCAGATTGCTCCTTGCTTGGTTTTGAACATCACTCCCATTGGTGATACAATCCGTATACGGAACTTGTACTATTTCAGATTAGTTTTCCGTAGTCAAAAGGGGGGGATGAGGGGTAGGGGGGGGGGGGGGGGGGGGGGGGGGGGGGGGTTGAGTTATTGGAACATTACGTGCCCTTCATGAGTAATCCGTCAAACACAAGCGAGAGGACGTCTTTTGGAAGAGACAGAACATAAATTATATTCTCTCATGACAAAGTAATTTATAAATTATTAATCCGTTATTCATTTCAGGGATGTGGAAGCTATGATTTCGTTTACTTATAGAAAGTACAATATTTCGAGCTTAGCAACATTCACCCATATAATATCGAAGGTCCCCCAGCGACTCAAAATCGGCCATGGCGCATTGTAAGGAGGGCAACGCGGGAAGACACGCTTCGGACTGGGCGTAACCTGCACCGAGTCCGGAGTGTGCAAACGCCGGTGAAACGGAGGTTTAGACGGCCGATTGCTCGTGACCAATTGCTTATTTACCCTTCCGAAACTTTAGAATTTTTTGTTCACCCTGTTGACGAAATATCCGAGGAAATTCGCAAAACCCTTCGGCACAATCGATGAATGAATATGATTCTTGAAGGATCCTGATATTTACATTATTATTGGAAGGTGATACTTGAGCAATATTATTAAAACAGCGCAGATAATTCCAATGACACCTCTTGTTAGTATCTTCCATTGCTAGTCGGGAGGCATCCATTTCTCCACTATTGGATGATTGATGGCTACTGCGCACACGCAAACTTGAAATTTATTGTCTTAGGATTAACACTGGAAGTATTCTACCAACTTCGCTAAAATTTTCGCTGATTCTATACGTCCATGTTACAAAAGTGAGGACGCTATACTGCCCACCCAACTTTGCAGACTTTTTTATGATATCATGACGTTCATTTCAATACATTAATTTTTCGGGACCCCCTGTTACGTACATTCCTCATATTATTTAGAAATACAATGAGGTATTCAAGAACCAAGTCGTGAATTACGGAGAGAGCAGTTCTTTCCGCGTCGACGATCTTCGCCTGCGGAAAAGAAGGAATGGAGCGGAAATTCGCAATTCACCACACGAGAAAGAAATTCCTGTTTTCGATAGGTAACAAAAATGCGTGTGTAATTGGGTTTCCATTTTTGTCTCAACTTGCGAAAACATTGAAAGTTTTGTTTCTCTGCTACAGGTACAAAGTTGGTGTTCCAATATAGTTACAACGTCTAATGATTCAATGTGGAAGTATAATTTACTATAATAACTTTATTTGCATTTGCACTAGTACATAGTCCAAATAGGACAATGGTAATGAATATAGGTTCTGTTGTTCAAATTTCATTCAACGATTCTTGAAGTTATGAACAGCTAATGAGTAAAATTTGCATTCATTCAGCAAAACGTCAGCAAACAATAAAACAAACAAAGATCGACAAATCGACTGTGCGGGTTCGACAACCTTGCACCTGGGCGAATGGCTTTGGCTGAGTAAAATTCATTTTCTATTTAAAAATTCTTCATTTTCTTCTTGAAAGTTGCTAGCAGTGAATCGATGAAACACACATCTGGATGTAGGTGTTTCACAAAGTGGTCGAAGATGGTAACAGACCGATATTCGGAGCTATGTTTGAAGTATTGAAGTCGGTGAGCTGATTGTGAGCTGAAGTTATGATTCATGATTGTGAGCAGGTTCAGAGAAAAACCTTGTTGTGTTGTCTAATGAAAATGACGATCCGCAAATTAAAAGCCATTTTGGAGCATTGGAGCACCGGGTCGTGAGTTATGCGGGTTCAACTGGTTTAAGGTATGCAATTTTGGTTCACTTGGGAGTGAAAAAGGTGTAATCGAAAGTGAAAAGTGTCAAGGTAGAGAGGGATGAAATCTGATGGTAGATACATCATCATAATTTCCCCCTCCCCCTTGCTGCAAGGAAGGTAGTGACGATACGTCACTATGTCAACCCGGTCTAGCAGTTGTGTAGTAATTGGCCAGACCAGGTGACAGCTCTTGTATGGACTCACCATCCCAGGAGCAACCTCTAATCTGCCGTAAAAATAATAGCGTATAAAATAAAATAATAGCATAGCGGAGAGCTATGCTACCTGTGGAGAGCTCGACGTACCTTCACAAAGGTTGTAATTCAATTAAAAGGTTTGAATCAGTGGAAAAGATTTAAATAGGTGAGAAAAATGCTTCACACTTTAATTTATTTTCTAATACAATTGAATAGATTTCAAATGATTCAATCGTACCAAGAAAGATCTAAAAATGTTACTAAAACATAACAGAGGCTCTTAAAATGACCCTAATGCTGGTTGGAATTCAATGGTTCTCCAGCCTATGGGCTGTTGCTTTCTTTGTCTTCTCGGTAAGATTTTCCTGATACAATGTGAATTTCATTTGGACCATAAGCTTGGATCCACTCTTCAATTTGCACTAATCACATTCATGTTTCTGCCCTCACCAGGACGCTGTGGGCCAGTGCATCTTGCCGTCTCACTTTGAATCATACTGCAATCGCTTTTTTTCCTTTTATCTTCGCGTGCTGCAGTGGGGTGTGTAATCACCAAGCGGCTTATGTTCCTGGCATGTACACCTTCTATCACTTCCTGATTATGAGGTATTTTGGTTAAATCCTCTCCATTTCCCCAATTACTCAACTGAAATGACCATAATGTTCCAACTCTTTTTCATTTTTTCCATGATCCGGTCCGGGGCTCAGCCCTTGTTTACCGACTGACGATGACGCTGTCCTTAGGGCGTCGAAACCGGTATAAAGCAATATATAGATGAATTTTGAACTCCCTCACGGATTTTCGTTCTCCTAATCTCCGCAGGGAAGACCAGCTGGTAAGCCACCCACCAGAACACCATTACACCTGCTAGTCGAGTTCGTGTTTCTCGTACTTCATCTTCATCTGCTAGCCGTTCTGCTTCGACCACACAAACTAATATAAACCAAAAATACTCATTATACTACGGTGGGTTGAGTTTGAAACATTAGATTCCCAACTTTTGTCTCTCGAACCTTCAACAAAAGGTAGAATTTTTCTAATTTTCATGCTGTAAGCATTGTCTAAATCCATTCATGTTGCTATAACCATGTCTAATAATGACGATTTGATTCAAATTATGTACCTTCATAGGTACCAATTTATAGAAGCCACATGCCACCACCTTTTCAGGATCCACAGGTTACACAAGTTTCTTGCAGTCATAAATTTGTGATTCCGGCTTGTTTGTTTCGATCTTACATGGTCGTTCTTTCCATGTACCCTGTCGTGTTTTTGGAAGTAAAGCCGCCAGTTTCAAAATGAATGTCATCCTCTGTAAATTCATGCAGCTCTCTCTCGGAAGAAAAATATGCTCAAAGGCGTTGTCACAACCTTAAGGGGCTTCTCATCCCGTTTGTCTCGAAAAAAATTATTAGGTATTATAATGTTCACCTTCTTACCTAATTTATAGCTGCTTGCCTGTTCACTTATGAGAATCATCGAAATAATTTTGATGTAATTGTTACATTGTTAAAAATTACTGACATTTATTTTGTATTTAGCTTCCGAGCGTACCAAAGGTAGCGGAAGCTTATTTCTTGAGCTGAAAATTTGTGTCATTCCAAAATCAAAATTTCTTCTCTTATTTCACGTTTTGGACCTTTCTGAACCGATTTGGTTCCGTCCCTGTCTGTCTTTCTGTCCGTGAACGCCAGCCAATTTCACTGTTTTCATCCGATTTGGAATGAAGAAGACTTACTATTGACAAAAATAACAATCACATTGAACCACACGGGTCCATAGAATTAGTGAATGTATTTAAAAAAAAAAAAAAAAATAATAATAAACTTGAGACAGTGCTCGTCTTATAACATTGAAAAAAATAATTGGGAATGAAATACAAAATTTTAAAACAGGCATTTGAAAAGTAAATCAGAAAAAAATAGTAATAGGTACGAAGGAATGGACAATACAAAGGTGAATTGCAGGTTGGGACCTAGGAGGTCTTCTATACTTTTCAGCCTTGTTGGTTCCATAGTGGCATAGCAGCCTCTGCGCATGCGTAAACAAAAAATCCTTAAAAGATCAATAAGTTCCAACGATATAAAACGCTGCAAATTATTACACAACGGTTTATTATTTTCTGTATAGATCGCCCATCTACAAAGATCCTATTGACATAAAATACCCACCTACCGCGAGGTTCATGATCATCTCTTGGCGACAATGAGTAGGTACCTTCTTGTAATTATTATTATCGGAGAGTTGTATCTTTCATTCTTAATGAAATTCAGTAAATAAGGAAGCTACTGAAAGTAAACAACAAACTTCGTTCGGTGGAATGGAAAGAAAGTTGCATTTGAACAGCTGATATTTGAACGGAGATTTTGCCTACTCGGGAAGAATTGCGATTCACACTCACGTTTCTGCTCTATTTTTCGTTCAACCCTTACGTCCTTACAGGGAGCGAACGGTTGGTCCTAAAACGCTCCGCAAGGTCTCATTCGACGCTAAAAATTGTGTTCTATTTTAAATCGATGGAAAAAATATACCTTCCTATTTGAAATTTTCGAGCTAGGGCGTTTTGAAAATTTCATCCCCTATTTTCTACCCCTTAGAGAAGGCTGAAGGTAACCAAAAGCTTCGCGGCACAACTAGACCCCGAATGGGGCCGGTATACGAAATTTCATTAATTTTGGTCCGTGGTAACTAAGGAAAGTGCCGCGTACGGCGTACGGACGGATTTTTTTTTATTCGATTTTTGGATTCTACGTATCTTGAAACGTAAAACCTCAAATTTTGAGGGGGGTTAAAAAAAAAAAATTTCGTGCTCGATTCCAAAGGTTCATTATTGAAAATAATAAACCAAAATGGTCTGACTCCTCCTCATATGATTCTCAGCGCATTTCATCCCAGTCGGTTTATCGCTAACCACGGTGCATGAAAATACGTGAAAAACGACAACATAATGGAGAACAAGTTAGCGAGGAATATTTCGTGCCACATCCATACGAGGCAGTCGTTGTTATCGACTGTTATACTGTGATCAAAAATTTGTCTCAAGATAAAAAAAAAGCTTCTGAAACCTTCGAAAATTCGTACCTCAAGTCATGCTCCAGACTGGAACTTTTGTCGTCAGAGAGAGTGCGAAGAAAATCGACTCTCAAAAGCTCTTAGCGGAAGCACCAAAGAAGAACGCGGGTTTCTGAACTACTTTGCCCACGCCTGGCGTTTAGACACACACATTCTGAGTCTGTAGGCATTGCAAAGGGGCCAAGACGAAAATTAGCCGGCCCAAGTGGGTGGGCGATCTACCTGTGTGTGTCTAAAGGAAGTTGAAGGAGCTTTCACCCTTTTATTAGGGAGTTTTTTTCATGAACTGAAGCTCTTTGTATGTGGGAGATTAACCTCGATTCATTAACATTCAGAACATTATATCTGGTGTCAGACGTTATGTAGAAGACATATCACCGACTGCAAGAATTTAAAAAAAATTATTTTTGAAGTGATGCAATTGAAAGTTGGGCTCCTCATTTCTAAATTTTAAAGTTCCATTCATGCACCATGAGTTGATGAGCGAATTTTCGAAGAATAATTTTAACCAATTTGGTTGGGGATTCTTTTAGAAAATTTCACGCTGATTCCGAATATACCATAATATGTTCCTAGATGTTAATTTACACCAAAAACGTAAAAACGTAAAAAAAACACGTTTTTTTTTTAATAGCGTTTTTTGACTAAATTTTCAAAATTTTACCCCTAGGAGTAGGTATTCCGAAAATTCTGGCCAACCAACTCATCCTCTCTTTTTATATTATTGACATTTTAAATTTTTTTTGGATTTTTTATCTCGATTCCTCGGTCAGATATCGTCTGGAGTGACACATATACCTATATATATACATATGAAAAAGTGTTAAATTTCAGGAATCTTTTTACAATGGTCTGAAACGGGTTTCCATGAAGACAATTTTCAAAAATTTCCATTACTGAAATTTTGAAGCCATTGCAATAGCTTCATTTTCTTCGAAAATTCCTTAAGAGATATCTATCGAACCTATACGGAAACGATACTAAGCTTCATGACGTTCAGACGCTGCTGGGGAGAAAATTAACATGGTGACCATAGCTAACTCTGTTTGAATGTGAATGAAAATAGAGGTTCCACAACCCAATTTCCAAACTTCCCAGGAACCAACATGAATTGTAGTTCCATTCATGCAGCATGAGTTGATGAGCGAATTTTCTAGGAATCATTTTAACCGATTTGGTGGGTGATTCTTATAGGAGATTTCACGCTGATTCCGAATATATCATAATATGTTCCTATGTTTAAGATGGTAATTTACACAAACACCTCAGAAAACGCGTTTTTAAGAGATTTTTGACTCTAAATGTTCAAAATCTGAACCCTTGGAGTACTCCAAAGATTCTGGTCAACGAACTTAACCTTTCTTTTGATAATATGGACATTTTGAAATTTTTGTGTGTGTGTATATACATATAAAAAAGTGGTAAATGTCAGGAATCGTTTTAGAATGGTCTGAAACGGATTTCCATGAAGAAAAATTTCAAAAATTTGCATAATTTAAATTTTGAAGCCATTGCAATAGCTTCATTTTCTTCGAAAATTGGCTAGAAAGGTTCCAAAATCCAATTTCCAAATTTTACAGGAACCAACTTGAATTAAGAAGAAACTAATCAATCAAATCTATTTGTACCATTTCACTATTGTTCTCGTACTTGGATTGAAAAAAAAAACCTCGATTCTGGGGTGTGTCGTGTCGCGGACTGGGACTATCTCTCGTTGTCACGGATCCAAACGGTGACAGCCCCTTCGTTCTTACCGGTACAGTTCCATGCGACCATGCCATACTGACAAAAAGAAACACAAAATACCACCACCACTTCGATTTGGGGGATTATGAAATTCGGAGAACAAGGAGCGCAGCTGGCCAAACAAACTTGGTCGGTAGGTACCTGTTCTCAGAATAACAGAATTCTGAGAATAGGTAGAACTGACCTCAAGGGACGCAGCACGCAGGTAGAAATCAAAATTTTCCAGGAAACGAGTTGAGCGACTGTTCGTTTGTCCTGTATGAACTAAATAGAAACGAAAGAAAAACAATGCAAAGTCCGCAGTAAGAGAATATTGGTTGTATCGTTGGAACGGTGACAGCGAAAAACCAGGACCGACACACTCCTTGATTTTGGTTATTGACCGTCAATCTCGTCATGGATGCTACGCGTTGCGTTCGTGGAACCGCATGGAGAAGAGATGTGGGGTTAGAGAGATTAAACTGTGGTTGTACAGAAACTCCTAACTGCCACTGCATTCCTCATTCCTCTGCATTCATTGCTTCCATATGAAATATTTAACTATACCTAATTAGTTGGTTGTCCTGTAATTATTAGAGTGGGGGAGAATTAATGATTACTCCTCTCCACCCAATAATTACTCTCTTCTGATTCTAGCCTTTGTGCAGCTCATAGTGTTCTCTGTTATCAAATCTCTTTCTGCCTTTTCCGGCCATTTTGGGATTATTTGAATCCACATTGATTTTTGAAGTTTTCAGTTTTCATCTCTCAGTTTTCCTTTTTGCTGTTCAAAGTCAGTGTCCATTTGTTCTTTCCCATTTTTCCAGCCAAGATACAGGTTTGATTATTTTCTTCTGTTCTATTTGCCATTTTCCATTTTCCATTTTAGCGAATTTTCGAAGAAAATGAAGCTATTGCAATGGTTTCAAAGTTTTTGTAATGCAAATTTTTGAAAATTTTCTTCATGGAAATCCGTTTCAGATCATTCTAAAACGATTCCTGAAATTTAACACTTTTTATATGTATATATATTTATTAATTTATCTGTCACTCCAGACGATATCTGACCGAGGAATCGAGATTAAAAAATCCGGAAAAATTTTTAAATGTCAATAATATCAAAAGAAAGGATGAGTTCGTTGTCCAGAACTTTTGGAGTACTCCAAAGGGTCAAATTTTGACAATTAAGTTTCAAAAATCGCCAAAAAACGTGTTTTTTGAGGGTTTTATTGTAAATTACTATCTTAAACATAGGAACATATGGTACATTCGGAATTAGCGTGAAATTTCCTATAAGAATAACCCACCAAATCGGGTAAAATTATTCTTTGAAAATTCGCTCATCAACTCATACTGCATGAATGGAACTTTTTCCTACGGAGAGGAGGTATTTCATTTCATTCATTTCAATTTCAAATTACGTTTTATTTTCCCATACTTTTGGATTTTCATTTCATTTTCTCCTATTTGAGTTTTGACCAAGGTATTTTTAGTTTCATTTTCAGATATTAGTCATACCTAGTTATTTTCCTTTATTTGATATTTCAGTTTTTGGTATTCTCATATCATTTAGCTTTTTCATACCATTTGGTATATTTTGTGCTAATAGATTTTGGTTTGGACAACCTAATTGTCCTGGTAGCAGACTGCAATTTATTACTGGATGACTAGTTAATTTTAAAATTAGAGTTGCTGGTCTCTTGCAGATTTGAAAACATCGATATTAATGTGGCAGCCCTACTTATGATTCAGACACACGGGAAGTGTCCTTCAGGAGGATACTAAAAGACTAAGTGTGTTTATACTGAAGTGTTTATACCAATAGTTCTGTGAAATACCTACCTACCGCCAGAGATTAGATTTTTCTTGCATACTTTCAAACTGATCTGAGTGTTGTCCCAAGGTTCAAACGTCCCAAGGTATGGGATATGACTTTCCCCTATACTCGTAACGAATGAAAGGAAACAAAATTTGAAATTTCTCAATGAAATGTATACACTGTATACTGTATGTATATGGCCTCATCTTCATTCGAATTGTTAACGAAAACTATAAATTGAGGATGTCGCTGAAAGAAGGCCTATTATGAATAGGGGCATACTATTAGCCTCTCAAAGGGAAAACTAAGGTGTTAGAATCACTTCAATTCATATCACATAGAGTCATCACTTAGAATCATTTCAATTCATTCATATCACTTCATTCACTCATATTAGCAATTTCTTTATAATCCCTCCAAATGTCAGAGTGAAACGCCGGTTCTTGATTCTGTTTACACGGATATCCCACAGAGCGAATAGACTACTAACCGCAAAGCAACAAAAAGACTAAAAAAGGAAAAACCCGGCGAAAAATGAAAGTTGTCGGAGATCCTATTAAAAACGTGAAAAGTCCATCTTGGGCGGATCAATAGGAGGAACGAATATCCCCGAGTTCCTCGTTTTCGTGAAAAAAAAAAAAAAAAAAAAAAAAATGCTATGTTCGGAAAACGAGACAACGAGTCGGTCGTTTGTGGGTTTTTCTCGACAATTGCGTGGATTTTCTGTGACGTCATCGTTTTCACGCCTCATCGGAGGTTTCGTGAACGACATTCTCTAGTGAATGTCAGCTACGACCTTTTCTTAGGAGTTTCAACCGGGAAGTGTCCCAGGGAAGCCTATCTGAACTTGAGGGTCCACAGCTCCATCTGAACTTGGAGGCAGACGGCCATTGGCTGAACCGGATTTTAGCGAATTTTCGAAGAAAATGAAGCTATTGCAA
>JAEMON010000012.1:14449694-14471542 GCA_030264115.1 Lygus lineolaris
ACACAATTTTTTTCTATTGGAGAACAGTCTGTTGAGTTTTTGCTGAAACTAACTTCATAGATCGACGTGGCGCTTCTGACTGCATAATCTCACTTTGCCCAAAATGCAAGTTAGCACGTGTTGCATCTTCAACGATGAAATATACCTAGGTACTGTTCTCGTACATTTTCCCGGTAGGTGTATTATTAGAAAACTTTTCAATTCGACTAGGAACCCTAGGTACAATACAGGTACCTTTCTCAGAATATCTTCCATTATCATGGCGACAGCACTAAATCTAACGGAAAAACCATTTTTTAGTTATTATAAATTGTTTTTCCGTTAGATTTAGTGCTGTCGCCGTGATAATGGAAGATATTCTGAGAAAGGTACCTGCGCAGTACCTAGGGTTCCTAGTCGAATTTATAAGTTTCCTAATAATACACCTACCGTTTTCTAACAATAATTATCATTGTTATTCTTACTATAATAGTGCCTACCTGCTGTAAGAAATAGTCGCAATCGGGTCGCGGAATAAAACATTTGATTGTAATGATTTAATTACATCCTATTAATAAATTACAAAACACAATATCGAGAAAAAAAACGAAGTACATACCTATTGCTTACAAAATTAAACATAAAAAAACGTCAATTACAAAACCAATATCAAATTTGTAGAACACAGTACCAATTATTCTCATTCAACTACAAATCCCATGATTCAGTTAGGTAGGTATTTAATGAAAATTAAATTTAAAAAAGTATAAATATCGCTATGTACATTGAAAAAATTGTAGGTAGGTACTTAATAATTAAATCAATCAAAAATACAGCTTCGATTGTTTGTACATGATCGAATTGGCGAGTCAGAAAAACTCACGTAGATTCAACAATTTTATTCAAAAACTTCAATATTTATTCACTTCTGAAGTCATTAAGTGGTTTTTAAGATAGACCAATTTTTTGAATATTCGAGTCTCTAAGCAGGTATTCAAGCCTAAATGAGTCCTACTAGCTATATAGGGACGAGAGTCAGTTATTAGGCAAAATCATGGAAACACGATCGTGTTTCTGATGAACTTGAGCATAAATATTTCAAAAAAGAACATTAGGTACCGTCCTACCCCTGAGGTACATGTTATACAAGGGCAAGTTTAAAAATAGTGTGATAAATAAATTCAAACTCGCTCTTGTGTTGTATTTTGATTAAACGTGAATAAAACCACCCTTGGTTTCATTTTTTTGGAGAATTTGGTCCTTAGATGTAACATTTTACGAGATTAAAAACTAACAATATCTTATACAGATAAGGGTTTTAAAGCGTTATAAATCACGTTGGACGGACATAATATGAATACTGTCGTAACCACGTGATTTACAGTTTAAAGAATAATAATTTTTAAAAAACCCACCAAGACTGATTGCTTGAAAGGTACTGCTTGAGAGAACTGACGAAATAGCATTGGACAAATCAGTCGTTGTTCAGCTCGAAGTTTTTCGCAAATGATGCAAAAAACAATAAAATAAAAATTATCAAAAATAAATCAAATAAAATGGAACTCCTCAAAATAAAATAATACTGTTGGAAAGATAAACGGCGGATCAATAGACAGGTTCAGAAGGTGACATGACGGAACTGAATCATAGAAAAACTAAAACTTTTCTTTGCGCCACCAATATAGAGATACATAAATCAAATCCAACATTTTGGGAAACTTGTTTACTTATTGAATTCCTCCTCAAAGACCTACTTTTGGTATAATAATACCAATAATTCATTGTTTGTTTTGTATACCATCTTAATAAACAACGCCCAGTGGAAAATCCAGATTAAATATCATTACTGAGGGAAGACAATTGTCCAGCGAGAACAGGAATGGAGTAGTTAATTAATTCTATTATTGATAGGATTATTCTACAATTCTATTCTCGCTGCACTTACCTGGCACATCGATGGTGGCTCCAGTGCTGGGGTGTACTTGATCTGATTTCTGTCTACTCCAATTCTTGTTATTGCCTAATATATTTGGCAAAAAATAGTATTTGGCAGAAAAATGAAGACCAAAATAATGAATAACCTACTTATATGCAAACAATTGATCTCATAATTATTCTTTGATTGTTGTGGTATGGATGAACCATCTCCTTCTGGGATTCAATAATGGGTTTGGAGTCGGTTTTAATATTTATTACATCTTGGTACAGTTACGATTATACATCATCAGCTTCTTCAGCCAGTCAGTAGTTATTATTATAATGTGTATTCTTCCATATAATATGATTGTACTCCTTGAAAATAGGTAGGTGATAGTACACCACTTGGTCTTCTACTTTTTAGTACTGATAGGTTATCTATGTGGTAAGTTTGATCTCCCTTCATTTTTTCTATTAGTTTTGAATCCATAACTACTTGGTCTTTCTTCAGAGTCATGCTACTTAGTTGCAGTTTTTTCTCTTCTATGTTCATATTTGGCCGATTCCCCCAATTCTTCCATTTTACTCGTACGGTATTTTCACTCTACAAATGATGCTTGATAAAAATGATTGATAAATGCTTTCTGAACATGTGAGATTGGCAACCACACAACTCACCCCGCAACCTTGATATCGTCTCCAGAAAAGGAAACACAAGGTCAAATGGTCTACAGAAAAACTCACCTCACTCATCAAAGCACATAGCAACAGTCTGAAGAGAGACCAAATACAGATGGACTCAAATCTAGTTGAAATAATGAAGAAGGATCAAACCTACCACATAGATAATCTATCAGTCTGAAGAGAGACCAAGTAGTTGTGGATTCAAAACTAGTAAAAGAAATGAAGGGAGATCATACCTACCACATGGAAAACCTATCAGTACTCGAAAGTAGAAGACCAAGTGGTGTACTAACATCTACCTATATGCAAGGAGTACAATCATATTATATGGAAGAAAACACATTATAATAATAACTACTGACTGGCTGAAGAAGCTGACGATGTATCAGCGAAACTGTACCAACACCAAGATGTAATAAGTATTACAACCGACTCAACCCATGATATAATTATTATTCTATGCTGAAAAGACCAGGCTTCTACGTGTAATTTCGCCATTTCATTCAATTTGAGTTTGAACATTTCAAGAATCGAAATGGATTTGAACAGAACCTACCCTCATAGGTACTCTGAAATTGACGCTCTTCGAATAACAATGATTATATTATTATGGTGAGTTGTTATAGGGAGGATAGCGTTTTCGTATATCGAAGTTTCAAATCATTTTTTTAGGACACATACTCGTCTTCATCAAAGTGTCAGGAATCCGTGAACATGTGTGTACAGAAAGAGCAGTCTGAATCACCCCAGTGGACTTTCAATTCAGGTATAAATTTTCATTATAACTAGGAATATTCTTCAGTCTTCATACATTCGTTGAGTTTTTATTTCATTTGATTGTGGACGTTCTAATGGAACTGGTCTCGTTCGTGAGATGTTCTGAGCTCCATTTGATGTTTGGAACGCTTATGTGTTAAAATGATTATTACTAGCGTCATCATGTACAATGTACAGGTATGAGCACTAGTCTTACAAGTGCCAACAAGCTATTGGTAGTCACACATGTGAAACACCTGGAAAACATCTTTAAGCTATGAATACGAGTATATCTCTTGATAAGAATCTCGGTCAACTAGTTAGGTACGTATCTTTGCAAACATCCTTGGCTATTACCAGTGTAATACTTATATGCCCTGGGCATACGGTCCATATTGAGGCACATATTCAGGATCAATAATTTCATATCTATTGGCAGGATCCAGTTCCATCTTCGTTTAAAAAGAAAGCCTATAACCTCTAATAATCCTACTGTGACCATCTGAAACCACCTGTTGGTACCGGTAAAAGTATAAATAAATTAAGTAATGCTCCGCAAAAAAGCTTACTAAATATTTGTGATTTTAGCCCAGTTCAGGAGAATAAGATCGACTTGGGTTTCTTCAAAAAAAGGCCTGAAGACCTCGAGGGTGAATTTTGTTTTCTCGATTCATCTTCAAGAGCGAAAGTCAAGAAAACTGTCCAAGCGATGGGCGTTCAGGTCGTGTGCTACAGGTTGTTGACGCTGATGATCTGATTGATCCAGCCGATGAAGGAAGAGACTTTGACGTAGACTCCAGGGACGTCCTGCCGTCCGCAGCCGAAGCCCCAGGAGACGAGACCCGCGAGCTCGTAGAAGCCGTCGTCCTGGCAAACCAGAGGACCGCCACCGTCACCCTGCAAGAAGAAAAGATGGATGAGCCAAGGAGAACTGATTTGTTCAGGAAAATGAAAGAATTTATGAATTTTTTTCGGACCTTTCTTAACCCTAGATTACCACTCCTACGTCGATTCGACGTGTACTTTTCTTCAGCTTGCAACTTTTCCGGTTAGGGAGTGCCACAGCGGCTTCAGCTTCCAGATATGCTACCCCTGGTTAGTTGTCTACTAGCTGCCGAGGGGTTAAGCTGTCCCTGCCACACTTAAGGTAAGCAATGCTTTTTTTTCTGAAACCTAGGGAGTCAAAACGACGTGTAGGTGGTAAGAAGCGCTCATTTCTTACACATCGTTTCGTGAAAAAGCGCTCACCCCGTACACGTCGTTTTGATGTGGGGTTTGGCAACTAGATAACTACATTTCATTTACATTTTTCCAAATATTTTTTGGTTGATTTGCAGTTTTTCAAAAATGGCTGGGAGAGGGGAAAGAAGAATACTCACGGACTAGGAGATATTAGAAGAATTCAGAATGGTTCCATCATCTGAAGTGGAAGCAGGATTCCTGATCGACAACGTTGATAGTGACCTTATATATTATTATAGTCTTTGGCAACCGATATGATGACATTGTGGATGCACACGCGACTGACCCTCAACATTCACAAGGCCCTGCGAATGACTAATATTTCCTCCTTTTTGGGGATTCAAAACCCCGAGGAATATCGAAATAAGGCGGCGTCAAATAGAAGCTGAGGATGGTGTGAGGCATGATTACTCATTTTGTTCAAACAAAAGGAAGAGAATGACAAAATCGGTTTGCTCCTCTTGTTTCAAGTTTATTTGTGGTGAGCATTCGCAAAAAGCTTGTACAGAATAATACGAAAAGAATACGACTGCAGGAGGGGGGGCTACAGAATTCATAGTAGGTACCCTCATTTTTTTTCTGTTGTATTTCTGGATTTTGAATTTTATAAGATCATCCATTATTCATTTGTATTGTGGAAGGAGGAAATATCAGTTCCTATTTTAGCTGTGGTTAGTGTTAGAACCTACCAGAATTTAGTTTAGATTCGTGGTTTCAGAAATTATATTTGTGAATTCGTAAGATAAAATATTTTTATTTTGAAGGAAGAAGATTGCAGTTCCTTTTATCGCCGTGGTTAGTTCATAGAGTACCTAGTGGGTACTAAATGGTACTAAGCCGAAAAACGAGAAAACCACAAAAATCATATTTTTGTAATTCAACAATAATAAGAAATGTATCAGAAGTGAATATAAATAAAGTTCCGATGTTTTGATATGGGATTATTCTATTGTTCAATTGATTCCCCTCAGAATTTCAGCGGAAATGAATATTTTTGAGGCATATACGTCGTTTCGACGTGTCGGTGGTAGGTAATAAGCGATCAGATTTGAAGGGGTAATCTAGGGTTAAGTAGGTGATGATATTGGATAACGAAACATAATCTTGTTTCCTGGATAGTACCTGTTGTAAATATATTTTATATTTGAGGCGGTGGATTCCAAAACTGTCTTGGTATGCCCGATTTCACCATTTTTCAGGAAACACGAAAAACGAATGAATGTGGATAGTTTTGGTGGTCACTTCAACCTTGGCGATTGGCAGCAGTTTTGGAATACACTGACTCTTGAAAGTGGAGAGTTTTAGAACACACCGCCAAGTTTTGGAGCCAAAAGCAGTTAGACCAGGAGCCAGCTATGAAATTCGGTCATAAGCTTAGGAGAATGTTTGAATATGGAACTTGGTAGAGCATGACCAGAGAAATACTATGCCGGTAGACTGCCAGCTCAAAGCCACTGGAATCAGATATGGCGCCGAAATCGTTGAAAATCGTAAGTTCTCCAGAACTGCTGAAATTCGAACTGGAGTTAGTTCTAGACTAGGTTCGTTTGTCCTCCATCGACGAGCAGTTTCAATTACCAAAATATCATGAATTCTCATCTAGTTTCATTTTCGAGGTAAAAATTACAGTCTTTCAGGTGACGTCATCCAGTACTTACCAGCGAGAGGTGTCTGCCATGACCCATATTTCTCCTGATGGTAAGTACTCCCATTGACTATAACTTCCTCAGTTCTGAACGTTGTTTCATTTTCATATTTAAAAAAATACAAATTTTTCTGAAGCGTCTGATTGAAATTTCCAGCAGAGTGGGGGTGGCAGAGTCATTTTTCTTTAATCTAAGTACCTAGAACTAACTCCAGTTCGAATTTCAGCAGTTCTGGAGAACTTACGATTTTCGCCAATTTTGGCAATTTCAAACGGCCGCCATTTCTGATTTCAGCGGTTTTGAGCTGGCAGACTACCGGCATAGTATTTCTCTGGGCAAGCTCTACCAAGTTCCATATATTCAAACATTCCCCTAAGCTTATGACCGAATTTCATAGGAATTTCACATTCTCTTGGACCATTATAAGAAATTCATTAACATTACAACACACACATTACAAACCTATATGAAAGAAGGATGATCGGAGTCGCCCAGATGTAAAAAACTGGCAGTTAGCGAGTTTCAAGGCTTACAAAGCTTCCTAACATCAAAATGTGAGCTAGTTTCCGATTTGTTTTGAGGCATTGTAAATACTCAGCTACCTGCCTAAATATGATTGTAAGCTTTATTGGAAACGTTAGGTCCCCTTATGATCCCCATAGTTCGTTGATATTATTTGTTACTTCGTTTACCTGACAAGCGTCGTTTCCTTTTTCCCCGCCCGCACAAAAACTGCTTGCAGGAAGAATGAAAATCTTTTCAGTGACAGCGTTGATTTTTCGTATGCACTCCGTGTCGCTAACGATGGGTATTTCAGCTTCCCTCACTCTCAGCGGTATCGGTCCAGCTGAAATAAGCACAAGTCTACAGGTTACATTTTCAATTCACATGTTTCAAAAATATAATTTTTAGATGAGTTGAGAAGTTCTTGTTACACATTAGGTAGGTATTAGAGGCCTGATACGAGACTAATTTATAACCTACTCTACTTCTGACTTTCATTCTGACTTTATACAGATTATTTTTGTAGGGAGCCCGAAATAGCAGCTGTTGCCTCAACAAGAAAAGTTAGGTACTGCCTAATAACGAGAAACAACCCTTATCTTGGCAAGGAGCCAGTTCATTCTTTTCTCTCCTGGATATTTTGTCTCCTGTCGGATATTTTGCGTTCTAACTTTTTCTATCGTTTTGTCAACTGCAGTTTCCATAACAATCCAGACTACTGAAATTATTGTTAGAGTAACTTGATTTATTCCTGCAAGTCATGCCCCAGAGTCGCCCCAAATTTTACCAACTTTCCAAATTGATTCTAGCTTTCAAAACCTTTATCAACATTTTATTGAGTCCTTAAGGGGGGCAATTGATAACCAGTTTTATCATTTTGTTATTACTTGAAGGATAATGTCATATTTATGAACGCTCCTCAGAGAGCCTGAGTGCCTGTTTTTTCAGATGTATTATCAGATATACAACTTGATAGGAAGTCTATGGATTTGAATAGGCAAGCTCCGAATCACATTATACATAGACGGTATTCACGTCTGATCGTTCATGTTATCAACATTTCAACTCAGTACCCCCACTCGTTTGAGAAACCCAAAAACCTAGAAACGCTTGTTTTTAGAGTTGAAAATGGTGGTCCCAATCTTTGATGAACTTAAATGATAACCACACTATCTTTTAGCTTCGAAAAGAATATCAAGTTGATAGGACCACAACAAAGAATACCATTTTCAAATATGAAACTCAGATTTTGTCATATATATTCATATTTTTCAGGCTCAAAAAATGTTTTTTCGTGCTCGATTGTAAAGGTTCATTATTGAAAATAATAAACCAAAAGAAAAATTTCCATTTCCGTTCTTCTCCCAACTTCGGTCATCTTGTTAATAACCCACGTCTTATATTGAACTTTTTGGAAAGCTCCAACCCAGATATTTCAGTTGAGGGATAGAAACAAATACATGAACCAGTAACTACCAAGTGACGACACTTGTACAGTACCTCGCCGTTGACAAGGGATGCAAATCGATTTTCGATTGAACGGAAAACCCGATTTTTCACCTCCGATTTAGATTGTCCCGATTTTTATCCCAAAATCGATTTTTTGTCTTCAAAAATTGATTGCAAAAAAAAAATTCTAAATTCCAAAAAAAGTCTTTCCACTTCACAATAATCCATGCAACTTTGGCGAACCGAAATTAATTTTGATACTTCTAAATAACTGAAATAACTTTGAAATGTGAAATGTGATTCGCTCGTCAAACATAACTTAAGAGTTCAAAGAGAAGAAGAAGTTGGGTAGAGTTTTTCTCTGGTTACCGCATACAGGTTATTGTTTGTAGTCGTCTTTGTGGTCAAGTGTTTAGTACTACTTGTACATACCTAGTTATAATTTGATTGTAGTTCCATTATCTTTGTATAAAAAGAAAAAAGACAATTGAATTTTAAATAAATAAAAACCTACCGAATTTTGATAGGTAAAATACCAAAACATTTAAAAAAAACTCGACGCTCCGCGCCTCGGCAGGGGGCCAGCCCCCTGCACCCCCGGTTTGTTCTACTTCAGCCCTACTGGCTAAAATTCAAAAAACATGGAACATGCTTCAGTTATTCAGCTGATCTGTGAGCTCAATATTGGACTCAGCTGATCTGAGCTCAATTTTGACTCAGCTGATCTGGGAGCTCAATTTTCGACTCAGCTGATCTGGGAGCTGGGACACAGCAAAATTTCGTTCCCGAAAAACGTAACACTTTTTGCCAGTTAGGTCAAGGCTAAAGCATGTTCCATGCTAAAATTAAATAAGTTTCTTGAAAAAAAGGATTTTTTTTCATCACCCGATTAATTAGTGCAATCGATTTTAAGCTTTTGATTGAGAAACGACTTCCAAAGTCTATTGTTGGTGACCGATTTCGCATCCCTACTGTTGACTTACTTTCGCCCATGTAGCCGTAGCCGGTAACAGTGCATCTCTTGCCAGCCGCTTGTGAGACTCCTCGGGCCGGCAGACACACCAGACAGACACCCTCTTTCAGCTCCGCCTGTCCGTGGAGTTTCAGCAAAGCGATGTCGTTGTCCAGAGTCTGCGAGTTGTGGTTGTGGTGAATGTACGTCGTGGCGACCCTCAGCGTTTGAGCTCCCGCAGATCCGTATTTCCTCGTCAGATCGTCATCTCCAACGCGGACGTAGATCGCATCTCCGGAACGAACGATGCTGCAAATATAGGAAATCCATGTTGATCCACAACATTCATATCCTATTCTCTCATTGATCTCATAATGTTATGATCAGGGATGGGATTTTCCTGTAATAACATATTCTTTTCCTGAAGGAGTTTTCAAAAGATTCAAAGGTATTTATCCGTTTCTCACAAAGCTGGTTTGAAAGATATATATTTTATTTTTCATATTAATGCATATTTTAGGGCTTATTGCATATTCTGGATTTCTGAGCATATGAATGCGTTTTTCAGGATTTACGCCCCAAAACTTGGTAGGTAAAAAAAGAAAAAAATTTAAAAAAAAGAGAAGTTGAGAGATGTTTCTCAAAATTCAAAAAGATCCTGGGAGAAGATCGTCGACGCCTAACCCCCGAGAATCTGGAGATGGTCGTTGTCACCAATTTTGCTTCCGAGTCTACCAGGTAGCGGAAGCATTGCTTTCACTTTTGGGAGGTGAAACATTTTTTACCTCCAAAATCTAAATTTCAACTCGCTTTTTACGTTTTAGACCTTCCTGAACAATTTTAGTTTCGTGTCTGTCTGTCTGTGTGCCCGGGAATCCTTGCATCACGCATAACTTCCACAATTTCCTTCCGATTTCGATGAAATTTTCAGGGATTACGCGGGTTAGGCCCTGGATGGTCCCCTATTAATTTCGTTACCAGCCGAACAACGGTAGCCTCTGCGCAAGCGTAAACCCGAAATCCTCGAAACATCAATTTCTCGCGACCTAATGGTCCGAGGAAGCTATGTGCCACACCCAACTTGGCGATCGTTTTTTTCATTCGATGACCGAAGCCGGAGTGGAAGAGTAGTCAATTGACATTGATTAAAACGATTTGTGACGTTTTTTTGATAAGCGTCAAGTGAATTGATCCCAGTTTTTTTTTTTTTTTTTTTAGTAATTTGTTCGTGATTTTTGAGGTTCGTTTTTGTGTCGTCTTGTAATTCTTTCGTGATTTTTGAGGTTCCTTTAAGTATATAACTACCGTCGTTTTTATCTTATTGTTTGTTGCCCAACTATTCTGCTGTTAAAAGTATAAATATATTTTTTACACTGTGTTTCACGAAATGTTTTGAACTTTCAAACATATTTGCCCTAATCACTATATTTTACTAATGGAATATTTTGCGGTTTTATTTGCATATTTCGAGTTTTAGCAACATATTTTAGATGCATAAAACAGCGTTTTTAGTGACACATAAATGCCATCCCTGGTCATGATATTCATTTCATTCCTTATCTCACTTACTCATTCCTGAAACAACCGACGGAATAGGGAAAATAAAAGTTGAACCCTAGATATATTTAAGTACTAGTTTGGAATCGTTCCGGACTCATTTGATGATAAGGATAAGTCACTGATCTTATGTTCGTTTAAATTTGTACAGCATGTACATGTACATTAGGTTTAGTCTTTCTCTTCAATCAAGTCGGATATTTTTTTGATATGATTTAGAAAAATATTTTTTCCATGCGAACCAAAAAAGTGGCTTTTTTGACCCCGATTCTTTTTTATTCATAAAACCGTACCATCTAAACCAAGCCTTATTTCATGAAACTATCCGACTTATTTGAAGGTCTTTTATTCCTCTATCAGGCGAAAATTGGATCACCTCGCTGTGACGAAATGTACTCGTACTAGGAAAAACGATACCCGAAGATGAAAAATAACTTTTTTTTCATCTTTGTCTCCACGCATCTTTCAGTGCCCTGCACGGTTCATAATGATGCAGGATAGCAGGATGTGATGAGGAATGAATGAAAAAGAATAACACTGCACTGATGTTATTATCACCTGATCTTATCTAATTTTTGAATATCCGTGCACTAGAGTATACATTGTATATATGCACTTTGAGTATACATTTTGGAATAAAGCAGACAAACCATCCTACAGCGCCGGGCAGAGCCGGATTTATAATATTTTCATGCACTTAGGAGCACCCAAAATTAATTTCCAATTAACTGAGAAAATTTTCTCCAGAGTTTAACATACCTACACAATTTTATTCTTTACATTGTCCATTTTTTTAAGGCAAAAAAAAAACATTTTCATACTTTTTTTTTCATTTTATATTACCCACTTATCCTTAAAAAAACGTCGAAAAACACTCTAGGCCTGAGTCAGTGGGGAACAAGGCCTATTCGGGGGCGTATCTTTATCTTATGTACTATGAAATCGCGCAAATTCCAGTTTGTACGGCAAATCCATCGAAACTTACTTGGTGACGCAGTGAGCAGCGCTGAGCACCCACTGAGTGCCGATGAGCGCCCCTCCGCAGAGGTACTGGTTGAGGGAGTTGATGAGCGCCACCTGCCAGCACCACTCGCTGGGCCCTGCGTCCTCTCCGCCGACGACTCGTCCCACCCGGTCCGTCCCCTTCACCCCGCAGACGTACTTGGAGTACACTGGAGGCCTCGTGATGGCGCTGGTCCCGATCGAGCCTTAGGAAAAAACCTCACCAATGAATAGACTTGTCCAGAGAACAGTGGATTTCAGTACCACCTAATCGTAATGGTGATTTCGTGTATGATTCTGTACAAAATACAACACCATGTTCAATTCATCAGTTTTCCTGCGGGGCATGATTGACCGGCCGGACAGCCTATTCGGATTGAACGTGATGTGTTACTTCAACGATGGCCCCAGGCATGGATTACCACTAGGCCCAATAGCCCCGGGCCTGATTTATTTTTCAAAAATGTTTTCTTAATTAATTGTTATTATAGTTATCTACTCAATGTTAAGAACCAAGCGCTGTTTAAAGTTTATTATAATAATACATTCACACATTTTAAGGGCCCATGAAGCTTACCTGTGATGTAAATATTTGCCAATAAAATTCTTCTAGGGGCACACGGCACCTAAGGGCGCACTTTCATTTAAAGAAAAATCAAAAATTCAAAATAATAAAATTAAAATTTTGTAGCTTACATAAAAAAAATTCTACTCATACTATCATTGTACCTACCGTGTTAATATTATTAGGCCAATGCTGACACAATTTTATGTAAGTTTACGTGAAGTATGTAGCATAAGACATCATAGACAAATTTTCTCGAAAAAAGCTTTATAAAGTTTTATATATTTGTATTATTCACATTTTATGTATCATATAGGTAGTTGTAGTTTTTATTTCTACATAAAACTCATTGTTCACTTGGCTCAAATAATTATTATTTGCATTTCATTGGTCCTGATGTCGTGGTTTTAAAAATTAAGCTGCTCGCGTTGGGGATCGATCTCCAACCCACGAAGGAATTCTGTAGATGCCAGAGGTTTTCAATCGGAAGCGCTAACCACTACACTACGAACAGCCGATAGCGAACTGAGGCTCATTACATCACAGAGACAAGTGTTTTGAATATTCCATAAAATGGTATAACCATGGTTTGTGTGTCTGTTAATCGAGTAGATAACCATTGACAATAAATATACATATCAATGGTATGTAGTACTCTTACTCTAAGATGAAGAACCTTATGTTATCGCAGTACCTATTCAACAAATTAAAACAGCTTAATCTATTTCGGATATACGCGCAGACTTACTTTTCCGTTCCTCCTCATTGAAAAGTTTCTTTAAACATGATTTACATACCCAACACTCCAGAGTACTTTTTGCGATCTCCAGGCGCGATAATCGATTTAGCAGCAAGTTTTATCGAGCTATACATTTATCCGAAGGTGCACAATGAATCCCAGGGTTAAAATGAAGGAAGAAGCGAAGAAAAATACCTGAAAATCACCTCGATTCGTTATTTAGATGAGAAAAATGTTCCATTTGTAACAAGAAACTTCGAAAGTACAACGAACCTGCTGAAACCCTGAGCGCGGTAAAGAAACATTGGAATAAGCATTGGAAGAAATGTTCGAAGCAAGAAAACTGGTTGAAAATTATACTTACTATAAGGTGCCGAGAAAGCGAGACCTGCAGAATTAGGAGCATCAAGCGTCTAAATTTATGTTATTTAACAATCATGCTGGTTAGTGCACAAATCAAATAATTACAAATATACAAGCTTGTCAGTGAAAAAGCATGGCTGGTCAGTTGAATAGAAGTAGCGGAATTTTAAAATTGCTTTAAAAAACGTACCGTTGTAACTGAGCAAATTTCGAAGCTCAAATTATGGCTTACGCATGTTCTCTTACTTGCCCAATTCAGCGAACGATGAACGGTGATTCTTCTTGGATAACGTACAAACGTAACGTTGTACCTACCTACCTTGTATTCGTAAACATTTTGAAAGTAGGTACCGTCAATAATAAATGCTTTAGATTGTGGTTATTAATTTCTTATAAAGCCTACCTATAAAGAGTTCCTAATATAGTTACTAAGTACAGGTATAAAAATAATATGATTAACTGATAAAATATAAATAATTATAAAATTAAAAAAAAATCTACCTATAAAAAACTGTAATCCTAAAAATTGAATAATCAACTTTCTAAGGGAGGGTGACTAGGTCAAACAGAATTTCGATTTTTTCTGATATAATCAGGTAGGTTTGTGAATAACCTAACTCAATTCTTTGCCGAACAGAAACTTGCCCTCAGATCAGTTTCAACAGCTTAATGATGATGCTAGCCTAGTTATTTGTAACTCACAGTTAATGGAATAACGAGAAGGGCATGTCCCCTTACTGAAAACCATCGTCGGTTTTCTGATTCTTGAAGTGGATTCAAGAAACGATGGTTAACAATCTGTAAACCAACTCCCAACTAATTAAATAACTCAGTGAATGATTACAGCATCCAGCTACGTGAGCGGTAAGCAACACTTGATTAGAGTTAGGATGAAGTTAATGGCACTAAACTCACTAGTTTACTCACTAAATGGACCCTCCATTAGCTCAAAGTCCCATTTAGCTCAATCTGCTTCAATATTAGAGGTTAGCAAATATATGTCAGTCCTCTCCCAAGAAATAAGAACCCAGGACTCAACAGAATGCTGATGAAGAGTAGGATAGGTCTACTATACAGGTATCTACTCTGATTATTGTTGGTTTCTGCTATAGGCTTCATATAAGGATGCATGGCATAGGGCGGAATTCATAGACAAGGCTTGAGTATGGGTGCAGACTCTCAACTTGATGCACAATATCAGTAGAAAAATCTGAGGCAGAACGTGCACTTGATATATGTATCTCCCGCCAGCACTCAGTATTTTGCACTATTGAGTTGAGAGTGCGCCCTTAAGTGTGCCCTCAAATCACGACTGTGAATTGCATTGACTGCACGACTCCCCTTATCAATGCAGTTGAGGGCGCACTTAGACTTAAGTTAAGTCTATTAATTCCACCCATAGGACCTACTACGAGTAATAGTGGAACGTACTGGTCTTATGAAGATTGCTGAACTATTATAGTTAGCTACCGATAACTAGCACCTAAACTAAGCTGTTGAAACCGCTGAGTACATGTAGGTAGGTAACTTACTCTGCGTCGTCAGGTGAGGCGGGACGTTGGGCCTTGGCGTCGGCGTCTGCCTGTAGGGATACGTGCCTTGAGACGCGATCGTGTCGTTCCGCGATATCGTGTTATCGCTCGGGTTGCCATTGTTCTGAGTCTCACCCCGCGTCAGAGACTTGGGGGCGCAGCACTGCGTGCCGGCCTTCCTGCATTTGAAGAGATCCGTCATTTCGGCGTTTCCTGAGAAGAAAAAACAACGGAAATGCCAAGTTTTGTTGGAGAGAAACAGAAAACAACTTAATTGCTGGGAAACCAGGAATTAAATGCCGAGCTAATAAATGGGACTGCTCAGCCAATGAACTACTCCTCCCAACCCAGAACTTCTGTTCATCAGAACTCTTCAGAGCTTCTTTGACCACAGTTTGTACTTACTGAAGCACGTGAAGGAGAGGTAGGACACTATACAGGAGCCGGGACAGTCAGGCCTGGAGTCTGGGGGCGTTGGTTTGGGGGTAGTCGTGGTTGTGGTGGTCGTTGGCCTGGGGCGTGGCTTCGTCACTGGTTGCCTCGTGTTGTCACAGCAAACCAAACCTGTACCGAAATTAGATACTAAGAATTTGATACAAGAGTTGCAGGGTGATAAAGAATTATTTTCCCTGTTTTTCTCAGATTTTAATGCAGTAAAATGAAATCGGGTTGACCCGGGACCACCTTGGGTAGGATATCATATTATTATTTGATATTAGGGGCGGGATTTATAGACAGTCCTCCAGTTTCAAGGAGACCTTGAGATGATTTTCAAGGATTCCTTAACCAAATTCGTATTCCAAATTTCGAGGAGATCATTTCAAGGTCTCCTTGAAACTCGAGAACCGTCGATAAATCCCGCCCTAGGTATCAGAACACATTGCAAAAAGAATCAGGTCAGTTGATTGCAAAATAAAGCAGGTAAGTAGGTACAAACATTTTTTTTAGAAAGTCAGTCCATAAAACGCTAAATTCCTCCGTCACTTAATGACCGTCCTCCTCTTTTTTTTAAGTCAGTCAGTAAAATAATTAAATTCAACGTTTATTGATAGTAATGAAATGTTCAGTAAGACATCAAACGCAGGATAGTTACGCCCTGCATCAGGGGCGCACCCACGGGCGGGGTTTAGAGGGCTGAAGCCCCCCCAGTATCCGAAAAATAATAAATTTTTAATATGGCTTGACCAAAAATGTAATAAAATATTCTAAATTGGATTATTAATGGATGCGGATTGAGTGATACAAGTCCTCCCCTAACCTCTAATGGTTGTTTAAACATTTTTAAACTTGTACCAAAGTGATCTTTGATGTGGACTTAAACATTTTTCTAATGGAGATCTCTTCTGGCCAATACATACAGTCAGGGCCCAGAGGGCGGATAGGAAGGATGAATCCATCCTCCTCGACGAAACATAATTATATATCAACGCCCATACACATGTTCCCATATTAAAATAATGTGTTTTACGTACATTATCAAGAGCCCAAATTTGCTAAAAACGCAATTTTAAACACTCCATTTTTAAGAAATTTTCCGGACGAGGGTCCCTGGACCCCCTTTGTTTCCCATACCCCCCATATTGTTGTTCCATTTTAAAAATCATTCCATTCATGTTCATGTTCCATTTTAAAAACACCATTTTAAACACCACATTTTGTAAACAATTTCCGGCTAAGCCCCCATCCCCCCATTTGAAAATCCTGGGTGCGCCCCTGCCATGCATTACGAAGGACAATCAACAGGTCGACACCGTCCCTGCGTTTACTCGCTCGTCATTACCATCAGACGAGCGGAATTTTTCGGCCAAGATTATTCAAATGTTCGGTTGATCGATTCCAGGGGTAATCAGCCCGTACCTAATTGTCTACTTGGAAAGTGGGTTTTGACGGCTTTACTGCGTGTAGGCCACAATGGTTCCTCAATACTTTCTCCACTAATATCTAGGTGTCTCTGTCTGTTCACCGTCCGCTTGCCCTCGAAACCCATAACGATCGACCATTTCCCGAGTTTCTTAAATCGGTAGTATTTATAGTTGACCGTAAAACTGCAGTAAATGATGTACTCGTACACGTAAAATTACCGTTTTTAAACAATGTCTGACCCCTAACATTTTAAATGTTGCTCCGGAGATTGTTCCAAATTGCTTATTATCGTTAGTAGCTTCCTATAGGAATTCGGATTGAGTCTATTAGTAAGTAGTGGGCCTAAAAACACTTATTAATTTTGTTCAACATTTTTACCTCCTGTACAAGAAGATGTTTTGGGAATGAGGACGGATGGTCTCTCGCAGAATGCTGCCATTATACTCGGGAAACAGAAGCCAGGACACTTAGGCAGCTGCTGCTGAGGAGGGTTGGTCGGCCTGCGAGTAAAGGAATCAATTTGTCAGTATAGCAATAAATTTCCTATCATATAAAACCTCTTACAGATACATTATTAAAAATTATTTAACCTAATGTATTAATATTTTACCAGATGATCCAGGTCATGAATGTACAAAACTAATCCCTTAAAATGATCACCAAAAAATATAGGTACTCGTATATATATTTTGTGATTTGATTGGTAATAATTTGATAATTTATAGGCAATAATCGAATTATAACGTAAAAAGTTAACAATATTTAGTCATTTTTTTCCATATAAAAGATTTACCAAATTACTTGATTTGGTAAAAGGATCGATTATTTATCTAGTACAAGGTTTAATTCATTCTATACGTAGTTAAAATAGTAGTGTTGCTAAACTAGATAGATAAGAACCTATTACAGGAATTATAGTTGGTTGACTAATGAATGATCGGGCTCCTCAGGTTTACATTAATGTTCCTATACCTACCTAAGTATAATTTCACACAAGATGATTCATGAATACTGGAACACGAGAATCAAACTATTATTTACTAGTTTCTAATACTAGATACATGTTGTTCATTATCACGCTTTCTCAGTTCTAGCATGAAACATTAAGTGAGGCTCTTACTTGGGCTCAAGCTGCATTTTTGCATGTCTGAAAATTCTATCCCTGGTTATTACAACAATCTCAGTAATTACAATTACTGAGGATACTGAATGAGCTGACTACTTTTTAAAAAAATACGAAAGATTGGGAAGACTCTTTCACACTTACGGTTACGGAACATAAGGTGGGAACACGAATAGAAAGAATTCAATATCAGCTGTCTTGAGTATATAAAGACGCTTTATAAGGGAACTAGGCGTCGAGCAATCCTACCTTCTAAAACTGAAAATATCACACGGATTGGGATGATAATGGATTGAGGAAGGAAGAACCGGAAGATTAGGGGTGAAGATGTGTTGAAAAGGAAACGACTCGTATATAAGTGGTTAGTACAAGGAGGATGGGAAAGACTGATGGAATTGAACGGTGTGAAGGAATAACGGATAAGTAATATAGGATAATATGAATATTAGGACATGAACATAGGATAAAAGTTGGCAGAGAGATAGTTTTAATGAAACTCTTCCCTCATCCCTCTATTTTCCTTTTCTATTTCTTAAAATGATGGGTTTGGACATGGGTATGCCTCTAATCAGTTTTGCTTCCTCAATACCGAAGGTAGGAAGCTACCTGTTGTTGTGGAAGCTATGTGTTCGTGCAAGAAATGAAAAAAAAAAGTGTCCTCCAAAATCGAAATTTTTGTTGCTTTTCACGTTTCAGAGCTTTCTGAACAATTTTGGTTCCGTGTCTGTCTGTCTGTCTGTGGTCAATTCCTTGTCCCAGGCAAAACTGTATGAATTTGTGGTCCGAATTTGATGAAATTCTCAGGGATTGTGCGGATTAGCCCCGTGACCGTCCCCTATCAATTTCATCGCCATCGGACCACTAGTAGGGGAATACACGGATTATACTCTTGAAGGTCCCTCATGAGTTTCATAGCAATCGGACTACTTGTATCGTGTGCGCATGCGCAAACGTGGATTTCCTGATACTACGATTTCTCAGTTCCAAATGGAGCTATTTCGTTCAAATTCGGAGGGTTAGTGAAGGTTAGCAATTGCCTTCGAATTTCGGTACGATTGTATCATTAACACCCACTGCGCATGCGCAATTTCATAGCCAAAACTCCGGAAGTACCTACTCGATCAATTGTGGTGAAATTTTCAGAGATTGTTCGGAGTAGCCCCTAGACAGCCCCCTGTTAATTGCATAGTCATCTCGTCACTAGTATGTGCCAACGTGAATTTCCTTCCATTTCTTAATGTATCGATTCCGCTTAAATTTGGAGTGTGGTTGAGGGCAGACTCCAAGACAATTACCTAACAATATCGCCACATTTGGATGACTGATGGCTACTACGCATGCGCAAACTTGAAATTTATTGTCATAGACAAAACTCCGGAACTATTCTACCAATTTTGCTGTTCACTAACTGATTTTTTACGTCCATGTTACAAAAGTGAGGAAGCTATACTGCCCACCCAACTTGGCAGGGGGTTTTAGTATTTTTATTTTTTTTTTGTAGTCCTGTAGATAGGGACCAGAATCCCCTTATCTTGGGAATCTTTGTTTGATTTCGCACATGTCGCCATTACCTTTGGGTGGAGGTGGTGGTAGTTGGTGGCGGTCGCCTTTGAGGATCTGCTCCACTCCCGGTAGTTCCTCCTCCAGACGGGTTGGTGATGCAGCAGCTGTCCTCGCCTGGGCATACGGCTTCAGTGTCGATGTCGTCGCAGAACAGAGCAAAGAGTCCGGAGACGCACTCTCCGCGGCACTGCTGACCGTTTCCTTGAGCCTGAAAATAACACTCATAGTAGTGAGCACTGCAGTTCATGAAGATTGACCGAGATAGTACAGAATGTCGACGAGGATCGGGAATGGGGTCCACTGAAAGAACTTCACCTTCTTCGCCGAGCTTACACTGTAACCTAGCCTTTGAGCCCTGATGAAGATATTATAAGATATCGAAAGCTCGGCGAAGAAGGTGAAGTTCTTTCAGTGGACCCCAATCCCGATCCCCGTTGAAATAGTGAGCACTTATATAAACTCAAAGAAATATTATTGTAAGAATCATGGGACAAGACAATCCTGCAGTCGTTGTCTAAAATTGAGAGTAGCTGCTGCCAGTGTTAGCAACTCGCAAGTTTATGTACATAAGCGATTTCTTCTCATACACCCTTAGCTCCCTTCCAACCATAAGGTTAGAAATCAAAACCCCCCTCTAACCATTCAGGCTTCAATGGACGCAATTTTAAACAAATTTTGGCCGTTTCAGGATGAAATAATAATTTTGAATAGTCGATGAATTTTGATGAAAGTGATCTTCTTCAGTTCGTAGAACCCTATATTGATCTTGTTATTGGAAGGGCAATTACCTACTTTTGATCTACGCCAGATTTGGCGTAGAACAAAACTAGGTAATTCCCTTCCAATAACAAGATCAATTTGAATATTCAGGAATTTTGCGAATTGGCCCCGAATTATCCCTTATTATTTTCATCACGATCGGATCAGTATTAACCACTTCGAATGCGAATACGTGGAGAAGCGTCAACGTACTCGTAATTACGAAGTTTTCACCTTTTTCGCTTAGTTTCTCCCCCAAAAATTAACCTGGAGGGCTAACATTCTTGGTGGTCCATTCTCATACACGGATAAAAAATCTCGAAATCGGAATTTTTTCACCATTATCGTAAGGCTTGCAGTCTTGACCATACACTTCGTCACTGAATCGACAACACCTGCTTTCTCATTTTTTTTTTTTTTTTTTTGCCAAAATGAGTAATGCATGGTTCTTGATTCAAAATTTGGCGCTGAATCTAGCGGCGAGGTTATTTTTGAGATCAGGAACAGGAACCGAAGAAAACGCGGTTTTGATAACACATGCTATCCAAAGAAGTGTGTCAACACCAATTATCCAAAGCGATTCTTTCTTCATCCTAACATTTTAGGTTATTTCGAAGTTTCTCTACATCCACGACAATTTAATGAACATGGTGACACCCAAACATGGTAATGTGGATTTTTTTGGCCCTCATGAAAAGTGAGAAAAATTGAGATAGCGGGTGTTGCGGATTCTGCGACAACGAACTACATAAATACGTACACCCATACAGGCTTACAGAGATTTGTCCAAAACGTGAAGAAAATTGATCAGATGCCGATTGGAACCACTCTAAGGAGGGTTTCGAGAAATTAGGGTTTCTACCTATTGCAATCCATTCCTTTCCTCCTTTCAGGTTGGCAGATCATAGTAAGAAGCCAACATCAACAAAACAGTTAAAGTTATTTACCTAAAGGTACCTACAGCCCATACCAGTATTTTAGTGAACCGATGACCACTGGATGCTAGTGGACACCGACTCACAAAACGAGTAAAAACAGAAAATCATTCATCCTGAAGCCGAAGAGTAGGGAACCAAAGCTTCCGAATATGTACAAAATAAAGTCAGTCACCGTGACTTTCGTCACTAGATCCGTCACAATGCTCTGATTCATCAAGGAAATCCGCCCTCATCACTCCCCGAGATGTCCAGAACGCAAACAAAACAATAGCCTTTTGTAGGATTCGGTTACGAGGGTGACTCTCCCTTTGTTTCAAAACACGAATAGGAACCAATATAGTAATCAATTTTCTCGCCGCGCGTGTACCAACATCATTATGTGTGCATCAATTTGCCATGACTGGCGGAACTGCAATTCTTTAAAGCCATATCTTCTGAGTATGGTCTTCCCAGTTTGGAGGACCGTAGATTCATAGCGGATGTCCTGTTCTTTTACAGGCTTGTTAATGGCAATCTGCAATGCCCTGATATCCTCTCTAAAATAAACTTCAATATCCCAAATTATATACCACGCGCCACAATCCTTTATTTTATGTCCCGTTCGCCGCCAATAACTATCAAATCGTCCTCTGCACCGTCTGCCACGTTCAACTAACGCATTTCTCCTCGCCATTGGGGAGTGATCGTGTATGAGAAAATCAAATTTTTTCTGCTC
>JAEMON010000012.1:14479670-14491682 GCA_030264115.1 Lygus lineolaris
CATGTATCCCGCACATTTTCAGGGGGGTCAAGTATCCCAAGAAGGGGGTCAAATCTCCTCCACTTCGAGGAGATTTGACCCTTCTGAGGTACATTCGAAAATTTGAAATTTTGCTACCTAAACCTTGTTTTGCTACCTAAACAGCTCTTAGGTTATGTAGGCCAATTGTTCCAGAACAGAATGGAACCTCTTCCAATTCAACAACTACCTACCATTGGAAAAATTAGAAAAATCAAAAACTGAAAAGTGGGTCAAGTCTCCCCAGTTTCCCCTACCTATTTAAATTTTGAAACCATTGCAATAGCTTCATTTTCTTCGAAAATTCGCTAAAACCAATAAAACGTTAGTGAGCAGCATGTATGGGACAGTTTTGTAAAACCGCCATTGGATAATTACTATTGCATTTCGATATTGATCTGATATTAACCAGTCAATTCCTATGTTCAACCACACCGTTGGAACATGCTGAGTCTCACGAATGCAGTAGAACCAACGGGAATCAAGAACCTATGTAATTATTCTATCTAATTACATATTTAACCCTTTGCATGACACGTGGGCTTTTTTGACCCATGAGGGAAATTAAAGGGGTTGCGTTGGCAACACTGGAGCTCATTAGAGCCCTGAGCGCCTCCGTAAATTCCTTTCAGTTAGTTGTTGAGTGACTGTTATGGTTCTAGTTTGACTTTTCTTATTCTGGAAGACTGAGTAGAAGAAACTTTATTGTAAAACAGAACTACTTACTACGTTCATTTTGTCGTCATTTCAAGATGTATTTTGTAGACATTTTTTGAAGATCTATTTTATAGATATTTTTTGTCATTTTTCACACCTACTCAATGCAGAAATAAGTCAAAGAAATGAGGCAGCTTTTTTATTTGAAGAAACAGAAATTTTGTTTCATTTATTGAAAAAAAGGAAGTTTCAAAAATTGTTTTCTAATAATTATGTTGAAATTGGTTTATATTGGTTGAAATAAACACTGTTGAAATGTTTTCTACTACCTACCCTTACATTTACAGTTATAGGTACATTTAAAAAAGTTACAATTTGGATATGTAGAACGGCATAATTTGCATCAATTAGGGTGGTAGGCCAAAAAAGCCCACGTGTCACAAGACACTAGAAAATATCACGTGTCATGCAAAGGGTTAAGTTATTGATTCCTGTAGGTTGACCTAGTTGAACATGGAAATTGTGAGTGATAAGAGTTAGATCAATACCTCTATTTAACTAAAAACAAAAGCAATTGTGAAATGGGGTTTTCACAACATTGTTAGGTATTGGTGAACTGAAGCAATGAATGATGACGACTTTCATTCACAAGTAAACAAAAAAAGTGGTTTTACACGGGTTTCTATGACTACCGGTGTAGACGCTTGTGTGGGTGAAGGCGTCCCGTTATCAAGTTACGTCACGATCACCGTTAGACAGTCCGTACGATCTTCCTAGCGACCTTGCTCAGGGGTCAACGTACCAACTGAAACCCGGTTAAGGCCACAACTGTTTCTCTGTAAACACTTCTGCTTCCTTCTCCAGTCCTCCGAGGCTTTCCACGGTTGAATTTTACACTTGCGATCTCATTGTGGTATTGTGGCTTGACAGGTCGCGGTGTAGATACGCGTCTTTAGTTTCCCCTAAAGTGGCTGTGCAATTTGTGAATTTTTGACAGTTTTTAAAGGACAAATAAACCCTTTAGAGCAGTTACTCCTGAATACTAAAGAAAATGAATCTATTGCGATGGCTTCAAAATGTGTGTAATGCAAATTTTTGAGAATTTTCTTCATGGAAATCCGTTTCAGACCATTCTAAAACGATTCCTGAAATTTAACAATTTTTTATATGACATGTTTATATTTATGTGTCACTCCAGACAATATCTGCCCGAGGAATCGAGCGAAAAATCTGAAAAAATTTCAAAATGTCAATAATACCAAAAGAAAGGTTAAGTTCGTTGGCCAGAATTTTTGGAGTAGGTACTCCAAGGGTTCAAATTTTGAAAATTTAGAGCCAAAAATCGTTAAAAAAAACGCGTTTTTTCAGGTTTTTGGTGTAAATTACCATCTTAAACATAGGAACATTATGGTATATTCGGAATCAGCGTGAAATTTCCTATAAGAATCACTCACCAAATCGGTTAAAATCATTCTTTGAAAATTCACTCATCAACTCATGCAGCATGAATGGAACTTTTTATGTAGACTTTTATGCTAATAGATCTATAAAGAAATGTCCCTGAAGAGTTCCAACTGGAAAAGTGGCTGTCCAATTTGTGAATTTTTGACAATTTTTAAAGGACAAATAAACCCTGTTAGAGAAGGTACTCCTGAATACTAAAGAATAGTGAGAAGTACCTAACCAGATGCCACCCAGACAATGGGTATGATTTTATGTAGACTTTTATGCTAATGGATCTATAAAGAAATGTCCCTGAAGAGTTCCAACTGGAAAAGTGGATGTCCAATTTGTGAATTTTGACACTTTTTAAAGGACAAATAAACCCTGTTGGAGAAGGTACTCCTGAATACTAAAGAATACTGAGAAGTACCTTACGATATGCTAGCCTGACAATATGATTTTATATAGACTTTTATGCTAGATCTGTAAAGAAATGTCCCTGAAGAGGCCAATAAAAGGCAATTCTACACGTAAACCATATTGTGGAGAAGCATCTTCATCCCTCAACCCCAACGGACGTCTATGTTTTGATATGGGTACGCATTCAGCCAACCCTGAGTATCACATTTCGTCCAGTTTTCATCATAATAATAAATTATTAGAGTGGTCAGAGCGATTACATGGAAATGGTCCATTTGTGAAATTATCCCAAGACTAGCACAACGTGGCAAGTAGACTGAATCGACGTCTCACCTCTGTGCCCCCCTCCGAGGTAAATGGTTAGTTTTACGAATGTTTAATATTCAGTCCGAGTAAACCATGAAAGGCAAATACATTAACGACTGTCGTCTTCACTTTCTTTCAACTTTCGATTCGAAGCTTCAGCCAAGATCTAGCAGTGGACACTCACTTCGCTGAGGTGAATCGACGAATAGTTGACTTGAGTGGGGTGGATCTGGTATTTTTGGCCGTTTGCCCCCATAAATTATTCAAACTATGTGAGTCTAGGGAAATATCTTCAATCCTTCCAACCAGGATGATGGCCCCTCATATCGATCAAAACTTGGAGAGCAATGGGTAGTCGAGGTAAATCCGGGGCTCTGGCTGTCATGCCCTTACATGCATAGTCATTATGCAGAATGTAGGAAAGAAAATCCCAGGGTAGGTAGGTACTCACTACTGGCTGATTCCTCGTAATATTCTTTTCAGTGCATCTTCATACAATACAATAGCTATGATATAACGCAATTTCCTGAGTTTTGATTTCGGGACTTTTTTTCTACTTATGACATTTCTCTGGGGATTTTTCCCCCCGAGGTGTCCGTTTCGGGATTTTCTTTCCGCTTGCTCTACATACCATAGTACATTTACCAACCGGATGACACTATGGTACAATTTACCCTACATCAGTCAAATTGAATGGAAGACCTTTGAAAAATTCCTACCTTTTAACCGGAAGTGGATTTTTGGTTTAAGGGGTAGGGGAGGTAATGCTTCCATTTTGCCCCTCTCATCCATGATCTGAACTGTGTGAAACTAGGGAAATAATTTTGAACCCTCCAACCTGTTTGCGAGATATAACCCACTTGAAATTCAAGGATGAGGGAAGATGACATTCATTGTGTACCGTTAGGTTTCTTAGGTACCTACCTACACATAGCGAATAGATACCAAAACTGATCACCAAATTATCCTGTACAATCCATGGGCTCACCAGCTCGTTCTGAAATACTAATATGTATGTAAACGTTTTCCTGAGCCTACTCCAGACGCTGCCCGGGGTTCCAAAATTCTATTAGGGATTCAAGAAGATGGCTGAGGTGACCCACATCCCGCCAAGACTCACAAGCAGCCCGTCAAAGATTACGGGATTACCGTTTGAGCGGTCCCGTCTTCAAACCTCGAGTTAGCAAGAAAAATCACACCAAGTAGGTATCACCTGCCTAATAAGTGGACAGCATACTTCAACCGCATCATCGGACGAATAAAAGCGTCCACAAAAAACACGTCAAAACTCAGCAATTTTTTTTCTCAACCGCGGGTTTTCCAGAACCAAGACATATTCAAAAATCCAAAAAATACCTAAGCGGTCTAATAATTTTTTTGAGGATTAAACAAATCGTGCTCGCGTTCTTTTGAGCACGTGCGCACTGAGCGCAATCCAAACCAACTTCCTTATTTAAATTGAGAAACCCCTTTTGGTTTTTTATTTTCAATAATGAACCTCTGGAATCGAGCATAAAATAAAAATATATAAAAATTAAAAAATAAAACAAAATCCATTGGTCCGCCGTCCTCGGCACTTTGCTTTGTTGCCTTGGACCGATAAAGTTTCTAAACTCTTTAATAAAATTGTGACCAATAGCCAATCTTGGAAGATTCATAGAAATTTATTCAGGAGTTGACCCACAAATCCGTGTACAATTTGAACACCTACACTTTCGTGAAATGGTCCAGTTCATGGTCCTATATGGTGGAACACAAAAGTCCTTCGGAGATGGGATGATAGTTCACGGGCCGGTGACTCAACCGTCTCGCACTTGGTCACAAGTGGGTCCGGGGGTTACGTAAAACTTTCACGACTGACTCACTTTTACGGCGGGTCATCCTACTTGGGACCCTTGTCAAAAGTTACCGTCATGACGGCTTTGGGTCAGACGAAGCTTACGAGTCGATCTGAACGTGACGTGCTCAGGATCGCCAGGCCCCAATTCTGATCAGGGGGAACCATGCGTGCTGTTTACTAGGTAACCTCTGATTGATAAATGAATGTTTGTGATCGCCAAATACAATGGATCGTCCTTGGTTTGGACCTGTCAGGAAAGTGTTCAGCAGAGAGCACTTGGTAACCTTGAGGTAGACACCTACTGACCGAGTGCAAGTATGACGATCAGGGATGGGATTTTCCTGTAATAACATATTCTTTCCCTGAAGGAGTTGTTAAAACATTCTAAGGTATTTATCCGTTTCTCACAAAGCTGGTTTCAAAAATACATATTTTATTTTGCATATTAATGCATATTTCAGGGTTTGTTGCATATTCTGGACTTCAGTGCATATCAATGCATTTTTCAGGATCTACGCCCCAAAACTTGGTAGGTAAATAAAGAAAAAATTTAAAAAAAGAGAAGTAGAGAGATGTTTTTCAAAATTCAAAAAAATCCTGGAAGAAGATCGTCGACGCCTCACTCCCGAGAACCACTCTGGAGATGGTCGTTATGTCACCAATTTTGCTTCCTCACTACCGGAAGTAGGAAGCTATGTATTCGTGCAAGAAATTAAAAAAAAAAATTTGTCCTCCAAAATCAAAATTTCCTCTTGATTTTTACGTTTCAGAGCTTTCTGAACAATTTTGGTTCCGTGACTGTCTGTCCGTCTGTCTGTCTGTCGGTCTGTGGTCAATTCCATGTCCCAGGCAAAACTATATGAAGATGAGGTCCGAATTTGATAAAATTTTCAGGGATTGTGAAGACTACGACAATCATCTATTAGTTTCGTAACGATTGGATCAGTAATAGCTTCTGCGCAAGCGCAAACTGAAATTCGTTGTCATAGGCGTATCTCCAGAACTACTACACCAATTTCGGTCAAATTTTCATGGATTACTCGAGTTAGACCCTAGAGGGGTCCCCTATGAGTTTCATCGTCATCGGACCACTAGTAGCGTGTGCGCATGCGCAAACATGAATTTCCTGAAACTAGGATTTCTCTGGACCGAGTTCGCTCAAATTTGGAGGGTAGTTGGAGGTTGACGATTACCTTCGAATGCCAACACGATTCTAGCAGTAATACCTACTGCGCATGCGCAATTTTGATATGAGTTTCATTGCCATAACTCCGGAACTACTCCCCTACCAATTCTGGTGAAAATTTCAGAGATTGTCCGAGGTAGCCCCTACTCAGTTCGCTATTAATTTAATATCCATCGGACCATTCGTAGCGTGTGCGCATGCGCTAACGTAAATTTCCTTAAACTACGATTTCTCAGTTCCTCATGGATGGATTTCGTCCAATTTTGGAGGGTAGTTGAGGGCTGACTTCAAGACAATTACCTATGAATTTCGTGATGGATACTGCGCATGCGCAAACTTGAAATTTATTGTCATAGGCATGCTCCTTACTCCGAAACTATTCTACCAATTTCGTTTAAATGTTCATTAACTGATTCTATACGTCCATGTTACAAAAGTGAGGAAGCTATACTGCCCACCCAACTTGGCAGACGTTTTTTTCATTCGGTGATCGAAGCCGGAGTGGAAGAGTCATTGATTGAAATTGAATAAAACGATTTGTGACGTTTTTTTGTAAAGCGTCTAGTGAATTGACTGCAGTTCAGGAATTTTTCTACCGATTTTTTTAGTAATTCGTTCTTGATTTTTGAGGTTCCTTCTCGTATCGTCTTGTAATTCGTTCGTGATTTTTGAGGTTCCTTCAAGTATCCAACTACCGTCGTTTTTTTTTATTCATGGAGAAATCGGTATTGTTTGTTACCCAACTATTTTGCTGTTAATAGTAGGTATAAATAGGTATATTTTTTTACATTGTATTTCACGAAATGTTTGGAAATTTCAAACGCATTCGCCCATACCACTAGGTATATTTTATTAATGGCATATTTTGCGGTTTTAATTGCATATTTCGAGTTTTAGCAAAATATTTTAGGTGCATAAAACAGCTTTATTTATGACCTATAAATCCCATCCCTAATGATTATAGATAGCTTCTTTAGCTGCTCAGCTTCTGGTGCATGATCTGCATGACTTGGGAATAGATCTCATTGGTGATGAGCTCAAAGAAGTCAGTTCCACAATACTGTTCACAAGAACACAAGCCCGCTCTATACTCGATAACTAGTTGCTCAATGGTCTCTGATAAATTCAGGTTTCTCCACATTATAGATCTCTCATTTTCGTTATGTCAGGAAGATACACAGCAAAGTTACAGGTGATCAACAGGTTCCGAGTACAGGTAATGACATAAAGACTAAAGGGCTCACTTACAGTGCGGCTCATCCAAAATTGGAATCTTCTAAAAAGTTTCCGTCATAATATTTATGACGCCCCAGGGTCAGAGTAAAAAATACTTGTCTGTTTCTTGGTGATGTGATCAGAACTCTACTAATTAGAATACCATTACTAAGATCATGAATTTGTCTATAAAACTAAGAACGGTAAAATCTTTTAATTCTGCAGTGTTTGAACCGTGAAGGAAGTGCAGTTAGGAGTGGAAGCGACGAAGCCTGGGATCGGCTTTTGATCATGACTGCCATGGGTGACACCGGTTTCAATGAAAGGAAACGGAGAAAGTTGTTGGGGTAAGTCCAGGTGGACTTGCCGGTAAGGCACATAATTCAAACGCACGACCCATTAAAAAGGCTTAAAACGCACTGACCCCGAGGACTTGACCTCGAACCGCTCCCTTCCTGGTGGCGTATAAAAATATATTTTATCCCATAGGGAATTACTCATTGGCGACGAGGTAAAAGTATTAGAAAGTGCATCTACTCTTGTTTGAATGGCCTGCGTACAGAATGGGCTTTGTGGTGCTTCCTACCAAAGTAGGATCACTTTCGACAAAATTTGTCGAAATAGTAAATTTAATAAATAATAAATAGTAAATTTAATAGAATAGTAAATTCAATAAATAATAAATAGTAAATTTAATGAATAGTAAATTTAATTTGCTAAGAATAAACATTTAGCGCATTTTTGCGCATTGAATTGAGTAGTGACACCCCCGTCACATTGATATTATACTTTATTGAATTATTTATCATCGATAAAACGGAGAGAGAGTCTTCCTTACCATTTCACCACAGTCTGAACTCAAATGTATTCGTGAATTATTATATCCCACACGACAAATTATAGTGCTCAGAGCATAAGCCATAGGTTAAACGAGAGACAATACAGTATTGTTCATACCACATTTCGAACAGTGGCCAATGACCCCGGCACAGAAGAACGGGCCCACGGGGTGTTGTGTTCTCTCAACACGAGGAGGCGGTGGAACTTGAAGGACCTAGTTTATAGAGGTATGCCTCCTATTCTTGTAAGCTTCTACCTAACTCTATGCGAGAATGAGGTCACACAAGAATGAATTCACACTAGGTAGGCAGATTAACGTGTAACTAATGTATAGATACCTACCTACTTAAAATCATCACGAATCATGAATGATTCGCGATTGAAACTCGAGCTTTTTCACTACGCATACTTATTTCAATACATTTTACATTTAATTAAATACCTACCTATACAGTTTTTCAAGTTTCATACATTTCAAAATGTTATTAATGCCACTGCCCCTGCACCTAGAAACGGTAAAAAGTGTTTTTGTGACAAAATATAAATAAATAAATAAATTATAAATAAAATATAAAAGTATTTAACTAAAAAGTATAAATTAACTAATGCTTCTTGAGGCCTGAAGATGGACGACAAATCAACAGTTGCACAGGAAAAAGAAGTTTGAGGTTATTTTTTTTATATCCAAGACCATTCAAACTCTTCTTTTGCTCATGGTCATGAATGTAATCATCCTGTTATAAAAGATGATACTGTCGTATACTTAGGTAGGTAAAAGCCTACCAGACACTTGTTAGAGGGGTTTTTTCAGTGGTCGTTCAATTCTGAGGACGATCCTCAGTGTTTTTAATTTATTTTTGTGATGGAATCTGATATAACCACTTCCTGTTCTTACGAACGTATCAAGACTTTACTGGCAGCAAAATTCTGATTTGCCAATGCATAAACGGATTTTTTTGGACCTGTATCAAAGAGGGCAGAAATCGGGAGTCGCCGTGTTGGACATCCGGTGCCCCTTGCCTGAAACTGAGTCATGGGTTTCGCCTCAATTTCGATTCTATACCTGCCAGTAAACGGACACAAAAGATGTACATTGACTGTATTTGAACAGTGAGCATCAGCCTTCCATCAAATCCATATCAGACATCGGGCTGCTTGTAAGTCGTCTCTAGATGCGTTTCGGGTCTGGAAAACACTTGTTGGGAATCAGGTCCTATGCGAGTTTTGAAATAAATTCCAATTCAAACTGGCAAGCTATTATAGTGGTAAATCATCCTTAAAGACGTATGTCCAAAGAAAATTCTAACTACGGATTCAATTTTTCCTACATTCCATGAGCGGAGGCATCTCTTGGATCCGTTCCCCACCAGATACTTCGCCTTTCTACTCGAAAATCCCAAACCTGTAACGGATTATTCGGATTGAGAAAGATGCTACAAAACGTGGATATTATAATTCGTGCGGGGAAAGTGAACTCGTCTTCATCAGAGCTCGACGGATGAAGAGCCGGCCGAATCACCCAAAATAATGTGTTGATTGGGGTCCTGCAGGTGTCCGTGAGTGAAATTTTTTAGATCGTTTCAGTTGAATGGTACTGGTTTCACTCTTATCTCGATCAGAATTGGCCGTCGTTCCCCATACCATTGAAACTTGAAGAATTTTTCATCATTTTTTACTAATTAATAAAATTTATTTATAATACTTTCGACTTTGTCGAAATCCCTCATCTGAGAACATTATACAGTAGCTTTAAATTCAACAAACCATGGGCGACTTCAGTGAACAAAAATCATCAATTTTAAACTTCCAGGTATAACAATAGTACCTACGGAGCTTCAAACTACTTTCCTATTCATATGGACGAATTAATTCAGAACTAAGTATGTTCGATAAATTGATAATAATACAATACTCGATCGCAGTAAGGTGGGAACTTTAACGGTTGGTTCGGAACTGCTTCCATGAACCACGACATTTCAGACACCCTCGGATTGATAGCTGGAATTCCGCTACTCTTCCCCAGCCGTCTTTATTTATTCGCTTCATCTTTATTTTTCGGAAAATTGACAATTAATCGGATATCCTGATAGATGTGATGGTCGAATGATAGAATGATTTTGGTTAAAATTAGGTAGGAAGATTTAACTATCCTATGTGCAACACACGTTGCCTAACCTACAGTTGAATAATAAACAAATTAAAATTCGTTTAAGAATATGAGATGAGTTTATTGGCATTCCCGAGCCCTGTTGTTTTATAATGTACGTGTATGTATTATAATATATAATATTTATAATATTCTTGCACGAATTGGTCTAAAAGTTGATGGAATGCGAAGGATGGTAGGTCAGGAAATGACTCTACGATTAGATGGGACCATCTCACGTTTAGACTTTTTTGTCCTTCAAGGGTCTGAGGTGAGAGTCAAGATCTGGACGAGATTGTTGTTAGTGGTGGAGTTTTTATGGTCACGAAAAGGGGAAGTAGATAAAGCTTCCCTTTAGTAGGTACATCCTTCGTATACCAACGAGATATGTTGGTGTACCTACTTCAATCCAAATACCGAAATCCGGGTAGCTACTTAAACCATCGATTTAAAACTAAAATCGATGTAGTTCTATATCGATGGCTTAAACGAAATGATTTTACACTGTGGGCTCACTGGTTGTTGATTACATTGTTTTGGGGACTTTAAATTCTCGTTGAAAACTATCTACCTATTCAATTCAATCTATACCAATACTGAGAGTGCTTGTTGTTCTCGAGTGCATTTTTCAGTTTGTTTTGGTTTTATTTAATCGGGATTCAGGAGATGTTCAGCATTAGGTTTACACAAAGCAGGTCTAGGTACTATATTTTAGAAGACAAGGTTGCTTTCTTAATACGGTTCCCTCACGTTAACTAGGTATCTATTATTCATGATCGCATTTTCTTCTTTACTTATAGTGAATTCTCGGAGAAAATAAAGCTATTGCAATGGATTCAAAATTTAAATAATGCAAATCTTTTAAAATTTTCTTCATGGAAATCCGTTTCAGACCATTCTTAAACGAGTCCTGAAATTTAACACTTTTTTATATTTTTATATATATGTGTCACTCCAGACGATATCTGCCCGAGGAATCGAGCGAAAAATCCGAAAAAATTACAAAATGTCAAAAATATCAAAAGAAAGGATGAGTTCGCTGGCCAGAATTTTTGGAGTACTGCAAAATTTAGAGTAAAAAATCGCTTTAAAAAAAACGCGTTTTTGAGGTTTTTGGTGTGAATTACCATCTCAAACATAGGAACATATGGTATATTCGGAATCAGCGTGGAATTTCCTACAAGAATCACCCACCAAATAGGTTAAAATCATTTTTAGAAAATTCGCTCATCAACTCATGCTGCATGAATGGGACGTTCTTGTACTCCTATTATTTCCTATTATTTGAGCCACAAAATTGTGATGTTTCACAAGATTGACCATGAAGAGACCGGTGGTGACGAGAAAAATAATTGTATAGCTAAGTACCTGTCTATAATAATTTGTGCACAAAGACAACATCGCTTCAATGCGTTGAAGTCAATATTAGCCTTACATTCAGTCGATATGAATATTATTGTTATTTAAGAATATTATATTCGTAAATTCAGTAGTTTGCAACACTGTTGTGCAGTTTTTCCCCAGCAACACAAATCTGGAAAGCAATCAAGAGGTTGAGCTGTCTGCCTATCTTGATAGTCTGTCAAAATGTTTGTCTCTCCAGTCGAAAGATCAGTCACAAACATTGCTCCAAGTCTTGCCATCAAGGCCAATCCGACAACATGATCCACATTAGAGAGTGTCTTATCATGGCACATAAGAATAAAAATGATTGGCTGAGAAGAGACGAGATACATAATCACCATACTCATGGTAAAAATGATCTGCTTGTTAGGTTTAACGGGCTGAAAATATGTCAAAATTCTGTCAACTACTGGGCGATCAAATTTTATAACAAATTACCATCGGAAGTGAGAGAACAGAATACTGTAAGTTTTAAGAAGTCCATATCAATGTACCTATTTAAAAGCAAACGCGTTCTACTCTAAAGACGAATTTTTA
>JAEMON010000012.1:14501504-14514460 GCA_030264115.1 Lygus lineolaris
TAGAGTCAAAAATCGCTAAAAACGCGTTTTTTGAGGTTTTTATGTGAATTACCATCTTGAACATAGGAAAATAATATGTTCCTATTATACATAATAGGTATGTTCCTATATATACCATATTATGGTATATTCGGAATCAGCATAAAAATTTCCTATAAGAATCACCCACCAAATCGGTTAAAATCATTCTTCGAAAATTCGCTCATCAACTCATGCTGCATGAATGGGACTTTCTTTTATTTACTAAGTACTTTTGGGAATACTTCATCCCATCATCAGGTACAAACATGCAGTAATTATGTTTGTACCTGATGATGGGATGAAGTATTCCCGAAAAGTACTTGGTAAATTAAAAAAACTGTGTTGATCTAAAGGTAATATTTTTTGAAAAACGAAAAACCTACTTGATCCCTATTATGGATTATCACAAGAGCTCGCAGGATACGCTGAATGAATTGATGACTTCATCAATCATTTACATAATATGTATTGACGTGAATCAAACCGATGCCAGCCGATCAGACTTTTTCGTATTATTGGTTGTAAAACTGAAAATTATTCACGATCATATTCATATCACTTGCCAAAAAATAGTTAGAAATACGATATTGAATTAATCAACTTACGTTAGGTACCTAGCAGCATAAAAATGAAATATTGTTAGGAATCCCTGAATGATGACTGGTTACCATCATGTAACCAAATTGTTTATCGTGGAATAGTGGTTTTCAATAAAATGTTGAGTTCGTGTTTTGCTACTGACCAGGACTCGTGTTAGGAAATCAGCGTTAGCATTTCACTGGTGACAACGGTGCTTTCTCGTACCTATTCGCATTTCGGTGATTCGTTTTTTTCGCAAGGAAACTCGTTCTACACGCAGGAATGCTGAGGATGGGGAGGAAAGGGTGGATGCTGCCCAGCAGGAGGGGCTGAAAGGTGAGGAGGAGGATCCCAGGAATGATCCAAATGTAATCCCAGGAATGTCAGCCTCATCAAATGTGGATCTTGTTGTACATAGGGTTCTAGAGCAGATGCAATGATTAAGGCAGAACCAGCGGGATTCTTGTATAAACTTTCAAATCCTCAACCACAGCAATCACCTACAGGAAGCTTGAGTCAACCAAGCAAGCTCAAGCCAGGACGCCATGACGGCAGTACTGAGTGGAAGAGTAATTACCTCCAATTTGAGCTTATTGCTTGAGCACAATGGGTGGAATAACTTCTCAAAAGCAGCTGCTCTTAGTTCTGTACTGGCTGGAACTGCACTAGAGATTCTGACGGATGTAGACAACCCTCACTCCTATCTGCATTGACAGAGGCACTGGAAAATAAATTTGGTGTACGGCACCAGGCCCAACGTCATCTCACACTCCTGTGTGCTCGAGGATCTGCGAGCTTATCACCAGGCAGAACAGAGCCTTGCCTGTCATGCGTGGCCAGCTGGTGCTAGGGTAGGGCCAATTGAGGACGTCGTAGATGTCCACTTCTTGTGAGGCATGCGGGATGCAAATCTTCGCGATAAGGTGATGAGTGGAGGAGCACGTACGATGGATGAAGCTCTTGACTCAGCCCTCAGGCTGGAAGCTGTGAACCAACTCTCACACACCTCAGTATTGGCTAGGAGAGGAGGTGACGCTGGTGAAGACACTCCCCAGGACGAGTTCCCAGTTGGCAGAACAACAGATGCGACACAAAAGGATCAAGGGCTTCGAAAGCAACGTCTGCCAGCACTACAGGAATCGGTAAACGACCAGATTTTGGACTTAGAAATAGCAGCACTAAGAGACAACTGTAGGCTGTCGACTGTAGCTTCAAAAGACGAGTTTTGGAGACCAATAATTTTGAAAACGATTTCTGGTAGATGGCCCCTCCTCCGTTAGCTTGGTCAAGCAGCCCCCCCCCCCCCACCCCCCACCTTCGAAATTAAAGCTATATACGCCACTGCCTTTTAGATTTTTTTTGGCTGTGGAACTGAGCGATTCACAATCATGTTCATATTACTTCCAAGAAACCGGTCAGAAACACAATTAGTAAAACAATAACTCTGTCAATATAATAAATTGAGGTGAATTGAGGATCACGATCACCTCCATCTCCAACCCTCCTGATTCATACGACCATTTCCTGGCACCACGGTTCAATTTCAACCAACAATTCGGAAAGGCGATTTACTGTATCTGGAGTCTGCTTATGACAAAGATGGTTACCCTGCTGAATGAAACTGTTTTTGAACCTCAGAGAGGCTTAGACTGTGCTGCTGGTTTCTGGTCCCCCAATTGAAGTTTTTCTGGTGCTCTAGGGTGTGCTTTCAAGCCATGCTCTTTGCAGTTCGCGAAAAATACAAAATCTTATCCAGTTTTTAATTGGAGGATAGTAAGTCAGCTATAAGCCAGCAGTATAACTACTTCTGCGGTTTCTGTACTCTCAAGCTCTTGTTATACTCAGTGGTGTGTTTCACTCCAAGATATACGCGAGTATTGATTAGGTGACTCAGTCTGTAACAAGAGTGGCTTTGAGGAGGCGCCAAGCCTCACGTTCTGTCAGGGTACACTGCAACCGTTTTGTATACTTTGTTCCATGTTCTTGGCCTCACCTTATCAGATTTCCCAGATCCGCCCTGGCCCCGACCAGGCGTATACATTGAGGCTTCTGGTTACTGTTATCTCAAGTCCTTCAGTTACTCTGCTTTCAAGTCTAGTTTCGAGATTCAACCAGATTCCTCAAAAATGTCCCTCGAATGTTTATTAATGGGAAGCCCCTCTCCCACCCTGAGGTCAGAGTTTTTTACCGTTCGTCCCGAGTCTCCCTCCATCGAGTCGACATTCATTCGACGAACCGTTCGCCCCCTCACCCAGTTTCACGAGACGAGCCCCACTCGAACCGAATTTCAAACCGCTGGGGGTCTCTCGGGTGGAATCGGCCCTTTTCGTCAACTATCGCTGAGTTCCCCCGCTGCCTCTCTTTGACACTTGTAGTTCTACATTGGATTCAACAGGTCAGTACCTACATCTCTTGTCCTCAAATCCCTTAACGAGTAGGGTGGCTTAATTTTATTTTTTCTCTGGCAAAAAATATTTGTGTTGGATCATTATATTTGAAAGAACTCTACGCCTGAAAAAACTACTTTGTGCAAATTTTCTGCTGAAACGACGCACAGTGGGGACGATGACGCTAAAAGGTGGAGGAAATTCGAAAAATTAAAAACGCATCTAGCCGATCGGTTTAATGTTGATTCTTTAGCTGATATATATGAACAACGAGCAATACTGGTTTTGTCGTTTCGAGCTGTCTGGAGGAGTGCAGGGGGTCGAAAAGTTGGATATTGGAGTTTTTACCAGTACTTTTTTTTCGCCGTGGCGGGCCCCACATATTAATTAAGCCTTAAACCACTATTGATTTGTATTCAGGCTATATATCCGAAGGCATAAAAAACATTCTCTTCATTAAATTGGCCTTCATCGATTTTTACGGATCAAACAAGCTGAAAAAATTAGAAAATCGAAAAAAAATTCGATGTATCCACGTGTCCAAACGGAGATTTTTTTCTGTGTGTTCAGTTAGGACCCCAGAAAGTGATTCCAAAGTCAGATCGTGCTCAAGTGTGCGCATTCTCATTATTTTTCACTTTTTTTACTGATGTCGACAAAAATGCGCTTTGGCCTGAATCGTTCAGTATCATACCGAACAAAAACTAGATTTTGTTTCTGGACATCCTGAAACACATTCTGTGAAAATTTGATGAATTTGGGGGCACTTTTTGCAAATTCGACCAAGAGCACTAGCTTTAGAGCATTCAATTTTTTCAAATTCTAAAATTTAAATTTAAATTTTTTTAAAATTAAATAAAATTTGTTTCAACTAAATTTAATTTTCGAAGAATTTCAGGAAATATTGTGATTTTTTTCTTAAGAGTTCGGGGAAAATGCAATAAATTAATAAAAATAGAGGAAAAAATTGTTTTAAATTATTATTTCTGTTGAAATGTGATGATAAACAGCTAAACACTTATATTTTGCCTTTCTAATGCTTAACCCAGCTTTATCAATGAGTTTGTCACCTTAAATAAACACCTTAAATTTCCGCTACTGTGCGTCGTCCAGTTTGTCACATAGACGGACTATTGATAACACGACGTCAGAGATTGTACCTCTGAACAGGGTAAGAGAGCCCTGTTCTCGTGACGTCGTTTCGCATTGTGTCCCAACCCATTTTTGCTCACTTCTGGTCATCGGACACCCTTAATATTGCATCTAATCGGAAAGCTCTCCCTCAGATCTTCCAGATCAGATAATAATATTTATTTTAGAATAGGCGCTGAAAAATTGTCAATGCCAACTAAGTCGGTATTGTACACTTATTAAAGGAAGGGAGAAATGAAAAAATCGTACAATCAATATTATAATAAATTGTATGAAGATTAATTTGGTTAGTAGGCAAGATTCTGATAACTTTTTCGACTGCGAGCTGTTATGGAGGATTCGATAACTCTTGGGTTATAATCAATTATTTAAAACACTTTTCCACTCATATGATGACTTTTCATATGCACTCTCAAGTTGTTGTATCAGTTCTGTGATACTTTCCACAAGGCTGGTGGAAGTACTCATTATCACCTCTTGGGTTTTGACAAAGAGTAAGAAAACGTGGAAAAATCCAGATTTTCGAGGGAAAGTAATGATTCAACTCCCAAGAATGATCCGTTTCGATGAATGGTAATAATAAATTAATAAGCAACGAATTTTTTATGAGAAGCACTGGATTGAATTATAATTATTCCATACCCATTTAAAAAATGTTTTTATAAAGTAGGAACTATTCATAACCAGCTCTTACCTAATAATTTCTCACACCTCCCTAGGTACGTGACAGTGCCTCAACTTCAGGAAAAAACTGAGACTGACTCTTCATCGATTTATTGTTGGAAATAACACAGGCAGAACTTTATGGACAGGTTTTGATTCTTTTGAATTTCATCTCCACCTTGAAAAATGAAAAAACATTCAAAATTTCGTCCAAACTTGAAAATATTAGTGACAAAAAAAATTGGAACGATATTATTTGGAGAGCTTTTGGTCGTATTTAACGCAAAAGGGGAAATGCACAACATCTATTTAGCGTTTCTTTCCGTATTTATTTGTTTATTTGTTTATAAACAGAAACATAAATATTGTTACATATTGGGTAGTGCCAGCATGAATATAACATTTGCTTCCTAATTGATTGATTCTGAGCCTAAGGTCATAGACCCGTCCAGGCCGTCATTAATGTATAAGAACTCAAAAAACGTCAGTATCTATCATACTATTAAATATTTCGAAAATTTTACATTGGGCTTCGATACGGTGTTGTTATTTGGCGAAACTAACAACTTTTGTGGCGAATTCAACGATACCAGAACTATTTCTGTCACGCCCGTGACTTCGTTCCCCATCCGTAGAGGGTCCTAGAGGGATCCGTTCGGTCGGTATCGTTATATTCATGATCACCAAACAATTTCCCTTATAAATCACGACAATTACTACACGATTTTTTAATACTACTACCATACACTCCTCGCACTGTTCGCCTTCGCCACCTGATCTGCATTTTAAAGACTCCGAATCTCTCCGTAAAAGCAGAAATTTTTCGTCCCGTTGTTTCGCTTACCATGCATACCCACGTGCCTCGGGTTGAGATCCCTTTCCGAATGGAATGTCGTTGAAAGAGAAATCATTCAGGACAATGGAGTCCCAAGTCTGTTGGACTCTGATTTCACATCACTCGTTCTCAATACCGATCAACTTCCCTGTTTTCGAATGAAACTGAATAGCAGTTCAACTTGAATTCATCTTGGGACGGATAGGTTGGAACACCGAAAATGCTAGAATTTGACTATTTATTGAAAATTTGCTATTGAAGTCATAGACCCAACGAATATTGTAGAAATGGAACTTTTTCATGTTTATGAGGTCCAATCCCCTAGTCTTAGCAAACACGAATTTTGACGTTTTCGTAAACCTAAATAAAAGGTTGATAATAAACAAAGACTTAATTTGACTTCAAACAGGTATGGATTTCTGAATCATGTCCTCAGCAAATCCGTTGGACGGTTCTTCAAATAGTAATGATGGTCAATTTCATTTGAAAAAGTAATATCAGTAACTCATTAAAATAAAAGCTGCCAAACATGCTAAATGAATAGCGTGAGTACTCTTTCATTATTTCGTAAGTAGCTATTTACTTCACATTTCAAAGTGTTTGTAGGTATATAGGTATATATGTTCCAACTATTTGAATATCTATTAGAATAGATAAACAGACCTTGTAACTTCATGAATGAATGAATGAGTTTATTGTCATCGTACATCATACAGAATAAATATCACATGTGCAGATAATTATGCAATATTAGTTATCATCATGGCATCTCTACTTTATGTGGTATCTATCAATATAATGCCAACACAGAGAAGGTATTGACAAGCTGTCATCCCTCATTTTTAGAGCTGTTTGGGTCTGTTGTGTGTGTTTCAATCACGCTCGAACGGCTACCCTGATTCCCAAAAGATATTTTCTGTAAAGTTCCAGGCCTTGGTAGTGGGTAGGTGAGGTAACTATAGGAGAATTTAAAAAAAAATCAGAAAAAAAAGACTTAATTTGATTTTAAACAAGTATGGATTACTAAATCATGCCCTCAGCAAATCCGTTGGACGGTTCTTAATGCTAATAGTGCTAATAATGATGGGCCATGTCATGTGAAAAAAAATCAATAACTCATTAAAATAAAAGCTGCCAAACATGCTAAAGGAATAGCTTGAGTATACTCTTTCATTCTTTCGGAATTGAGGTAAATCTTTAGTTGGTATAGTTGTTTACTTCACGGTTCAGCCGTGTTTGTAGTAGGTATGTTCCAACTATTTGAATATCCTTTCGAATAGATAAAACAGACCTTGTAACTTCATGGCATCTCTACTTTATGGGGTATCGATCAATGTAACGCCAACACAGAGAAGGTATTGACAAGCTGTCATCCCTCATTTTTAGGGCTGTCTGGGTCTGGTTGTGTGTGTTTCAATCACGCTCGAACGGCTACCCTGATTCCCAAAAGATATTTTCTCTAAAGTTCCAGGCCTTGGTAGTGGGTAGGTGAGGTAACTATAGGAGAATTCTCTCATTCTTTTAGCTGATTTTCGAGAGAAAAAAATGAAGCTACTTCCATTGTCAGTGCGGGTGCATTTAGTCTACCTTGGGTGCATTTCGGGGTGCTGTTGAGCGCCACTTTTTGTCAGAGCAGTAAAAATTCTCTTTTCTTTCCTCTTCTATTTCTACTTCTTGATCCCCTCACTCTCTTCCCTTCGTTTTTTCCGTCTTCCATGTTCTTACTCCTTCACTCTCTTCATCTCCATTGCCATTATGTGATTTATTATTTTTTCGTTTTGAGTTTGGTATATCATTTTGTATTATTGCTTTTTTGATTTTATGTTTTTCACTTTTGTTTTGTTATAACACCTTATTATTAGCTAAGAACTCAACATTAAGGTTCAGGCAAGTAATTAAGGCAAGTTTTGTTACGTGTTAGGTGGGATTTTTGTCCTATGCGTGATAAAGATATTATTATTATTATCAAGCTATTACAATGGCTTCAAAATTTCAGTAATGCAAATTTTTGAAATTTTCCTCTGTGGAAATCCGTTTCAGACCATTCTAAAACGATCCCTGAAAATTCATATATATATGTATGTAGGTATGTCTATATATCTATATATTATGTTATCTCTATAATATATATATTATGTGTCACTCCAGACGATATCTGACCTATCTAAAAAAAAATCTAAAACATCTGAACCTATCTTGAATCTATCTAAAAAATTCAACATTTCATTAATAACAAAAGAAAGGATGAGTTCGCTGGCCAGTATTTTTGGAGTACTCCAAGGGGTCAAGTTTTGAAAATTGAGGGTCAAAAAACGTGTTTTTTGACGTTTTTAGAGTAAATTACATATGGTTTATTCGGAATTAGCGCAAAATTCTATAGCATTCTTTTTCACTTCTTACAAGAATACATAGCTTCCTACCTTTGGTATATTGAGGAAGCAAAAATACCTAGGGAACCTAACTTAGTTACCTACATATATTTCTGTATCACCAAACGATACCCATACCATACCATCTATTCAAGTGACATTTTGTTGTGAAGATTTCAAAATACCTATACCTACTTAGCTTGGTATACTCGGACGCTACCCGACGTGAGCTGTATAGATACTCTGATGGGTTAGTTCGCTAACATAAACCCTCTCTCGGTTCAATGACATGGCAACAATAGGTAAGTACGATCTACGATGTATGACCGACGAACAATCTAGATAATTCAGTTCTGGTTGTTAGTTCAAAAGGAACTGTTGTGAAAAGAAATTATCTGAACATTCCCTCGTTTTCCATTCATCAATGTTTCCGGCCTTAAAGTGGAATTTCTGGTATAACGTCAGATCGACCACCTCATGTCTACCATAGTAAAACAGCATAATATGTATAAGCACAGCCACATCCTAATGTTCACCTTCACAGTTCAGTATTTTGTGATTTCAAAGGACTACTTCGAGTTTGTTCTGAAGCAATTTGCTGTTTTTAACGAACTAACAACTACCTACCTACTCTCGGACAACTAGAAGAATCACTCCTAGGCATGAAACCAATTATTAAAACCATTGAATAATGCAGTAAGTAAGTTGATTCGAGAGGATTTCTAATTTGTTACCTACATTGGTACAATACGAGCTAGAAGGATGGTGTTCATATTAGCCATTTGCTCAAATATTAGTGTGGAAAAGTGAGACATGCTGCGTCCTCGTACCAACCTATCCGTGTTTCTATACCTACACACCTCTTACCTAAATATTTTTAATCCATGAAACCATCTTTGTATGGACCAGTCACCAACTACCCTTTCTGATATATTCCCGACTAACTAAACCTACCAACGACATCAATAATTTTGATGGCTTCCTCGAAATTCCAGCTTTTATGATTCGAAAGGATTCACTTCAAATTTTCAGGCAGTTATATCGCTAAAGACCATCAATTTGATTTAAAAAAGATAAATATGGTTGTAATCAATGTGGGTAACAAAGTGCATAACGTCAAAAACATTATTAAGTAAAAAAACAAACTTTAACAAAAGTAACTTTAACTTTAAGTTAACAAAGTGCATAACGTCAAAAACATTATTAGGTAAATAAACAAACTTTAACAAAAGTAACTTTCTTACAATAGCCTCTCTTGCTAGTAGGTAACCTACCTGTACCTATGCACTAATTACTACAGGTACTATTATTACCTGCTAGTATACCTACCGACTACTACCATGAAGCTAACTACCTACTAGAATATGTACCGAAGCTGATTCTTCTGAGATAAAACACCGTTACTACCTTACCTAGTTATATGTAAAAGGAGGTCACTAAGTGAGCACATTGACTAATGATGTCCATTAACGATCATTCTTGTTTGATGTGAAGCATAAATAATCCTTTATTTTGGTCTCTAGGATACCTCATTGCTCCAATTTATAATTACTTTATTTATGTCGTACGGAAATAATAGTATATATTATTAACATTGGGAAAGTCTTCTACTATCGGTTGTAGTTATTACCTAGTCTAAGAGCCATATTATACGATTATTAACAGTAGTTAGATACATACGAATACTATTGAAACCTTGATAAACTGTAATTATTATTTTGTGAGATTTCTATCCAACTAGAGAGACTACAATTTAATATCTAACTATATTAAAAGATCAATAGTACTTAACTGTAATATTGTCAATTTTTTTCAGATGAGACATGATTTCACTTGCATTTTTACTCGGGTCGATCCTGATTCTTTGTCTCCAAACGTACGGGCTACCTACAGTTGACCCAGGTAAAGTGAACATAATACCTACAATTCAATTCAATAAGTTTTTATTTCATAAAATATAACAACAAAATAAATAAAATACCTACATAAATGGATGAAACCCACACGCACGGAGCAAGCTCTCGTGGCGCTTGCGGGAGTCTCGTATAATCAAATTAAATTGGTCACTACCGGTTCCAAATAATAAAATTTAAAATAAATAAATAAAACATTTAATCTAACTTCTACAATGATATATAATGTGGCAAATTAATTCAAAAATAAAATCATTCAGTTAGTGAAAATCAAGTCAATAAACCAGATAATAGTACTTAACAAAAAAGAGAATTATTTATAAATACTAATACAGGTAGATATTTATCAATTATCCACATATTCCGGCGAATCAACAATCTTAACATTGATGAACGATGTATCTATGAAGTGGAAGATGAAAAACTCCAGTCTTCACTTTCTTTCGAATTGGATTTATACTTTTATTTTAGCGAATTTTCGAAGAAAATGAAGCTATTGCAATGGCTTCAAAATTTAAATAGTGCAAATTTTTGAAAATTTTCTTCATGGAAATCCGTTTCAGACCATTCTAAAACGATTCCTGAAATATAACACTTTTTTATATGTATACCTATATATTTATATATTGATTTATATAGGTAGGTATGTGTCACTCCAGACAATATCTACCGGATCGAGATAAAAATCCCAAAAAATTGTAAAATGTCAATAATATTGGAAGAAAGGATGAATTCGTTGGACAGAATTTTTTGAGTACTCCAAGGGGTCAAATTTGAAAATTTAGAGTCAAAAATCAGTAAAAAACGTGTTTTTGAGGTTTTTGGTGTGAACTACCATCTTAATCGTAGGAACATATATGGAATATTCGGAATCAGCGTGAAATTTCCTATAAGAATCACCCACGAAGTCGGTTAAAATTATTCTTTGAAAATTCGCTCACCAACTCATGCTGCATGAATGGAACTTTGTTCTTTGTCATATACCTATTATACCTATTATTTTCATGGACAGAAGAATTGGGAACTATTATAGGTTACACAAAATAGGTGGGTAGGTTACCTAACAAATATTAAAACTTTGATCTTTCAGAGTTCCAACATACAAATTAATTCCAAACGACTGTATTTTAAAATGAAATGAAACACCGCCTCAGCTTTGTCTGCGCATCCTACGGTTCGCTTGAGGTACAGTTATACAAATTAGAAGCCGTGTGGAAAACAAGTCTCATAAATATTCCTCTCGTTGTCGCGTCCCCAACCAGCCGCTTCAGTGTAAACATAATCAAATGAGGGGAACGACGAACTAAACGGACAGGAGAAGAGAGGAGGTCGTTGGACGAGCGCCACATCATACGGAAACACGGTAATTCGTCTCGAAATTTATTTTTTTGTTCGAATCACCACACAAGCCAAGTTGGGTGGGCAGTGTAGCTTCCGCATGTGTCCATGGCAGGATTTACCATTACAGCGCCCCTAGGCCCTTTCTTGATACTCTTGATAAATATCTCATTTTGCACCATCTTCAAATGAATATTTATTTAAAGATAATTCTTTGATTATTTATAATATTAAATAATATTAACTGCATCTTCCAATTTTGTTTTTGTGTTAGCACTACAGGTTTCACCCCTTTGTGTTAACACAAAACAGAATACTTCACATGAACTTACATAAAATTGTGTCAGTATGGCCTAATATTAGCACGGTATATGATTAGAATCTTTTTTTCAAATGTAAACTAAAAATGTTTGATTTTTTTTTTGTGTGTGCCGTGGGCCCCTAGGCTGGGCCTAGTGGTAAATCCATGCCTGCATGTGTCGTAACATGGACAGGTACAATTACAATTTCATTTAGGTACGTTGGGCCCTACTTCACGTGCTCTGTCAAGTTACGCATCGTGTTCATACACATGCGTACATACATACATACGGACTTACCATACACTTTTCCAAAACGTGGAGAAAATTGATCAGATGTCGATTAGGACCAGTTAAAGGTGGTGTTTCAGAAATCGGGTTTTCTGCTGATCGCAATACTTTCCATTCACCTTCAGATGGGCTGAGGAAAGTAAAGATATTCCAGAGATGTATTGGTGTGGTCTTCAAGAAGAGGAGATAGATTATATTGTGGTGGCTATAGGATCTATTTATAGGAGATGATTTTCCAGGACTGTTCGTCATATCCGGAGTTAAGACTTGCGGCAACAGCACGGGCTACTGCCTTCTGGGCACGGACTGCACTCTGGACCAGGACTTCGTGGCTGACAAGGGCGGTCACTGCGGCGGCCTCAAGAACGCCTTCACCCCGACAGCCAATTTCGTCTGCTGCTCCGACAAGAAGAAACTCAACGAGGTTGAAGAGAGCAGCTCCAAGGGAAATTCCTCAACCAGCTCGCCGCTCTTAGACATCAAAGTGAGCTATGTTATTGATATGATTTTCTGTAGGTAAGATACTATTTAAAAGTACCCACTTAAGGTTGGCAAGGGGAGCTTTGAAGGCGACAGCTACCTACTTCGTACACTCGGTAGTAGATTGACAGTGATGGCCAATCCTGGTGGAAAAAACCAGGGATTGAATTGAGATTCTCAACTTCTCACCAATATCACCAACAAATTATCATATTATGATAAAATCTACGGTTAACAGGCATCAAAATGGGAAAAATTCTCAAGAATTGATATTTGAGAATTTTTTTAAATCCGAGACTTAATTACCAACTTTTGAGAATTTTTTTAAATCCGAGACTCAATTACCAACTTTTGAGAATTTTTTATTGTTTCAACTATCAATTCTTGAGCATTTTTACCTCAGAATTTTCTCAATTCTCATTTTTTTTTTTTCAAATTTAGTATTTTGAACGTTGTTAAGTTGGCATACCCGTTGACTCGATCTGTTCACGGCCCCATTGAACCATAAGAGTGATAACGTGGGGTAGGTCGTAGGTATTTAACGTAAATACAAATGATACCGTAAATTTCTTTCATGATTTGTTGCAATTTTTTCTAAACTGTCAAACATTTATACACAATTATTTTTT
>JAEMON010000012.1:14522862-14548015 GCA_030264115.1 Lygus lineolaris
ACACCAAAAACCTCAAAAAACACGTTTTTTAGCGATTTTGAATGAAGGAGGAGCTTGAATTAAAAGTCAATATCTATAAATTACTCAAGCCTCGCCTAAACCCAGTAATTAGGAATAGAAAGGGAGCCTTTAGGAATTATTTTATTCAAGTTCCGATGCAGAGAACTCCCTTACAGCTCCCTTAAAGGAGACCTCCTTTAATCTAAAGGGACGTCCCTTTTACGTTCCTTCCCGAATTTCTAATGCAGAGATCTTCCTCAACGCCTTCATTAATCTGCCATACCTTAAATCGGTCTGGAATTATAAGGAAGCCTTTTAATTTGGAGGAGCCTTCCTAAAGTTGTAAGGCTGGTCGCGAGGTTATATTGGATCGTTTCCAAGTTTGGTGATGACTGATACAGTAGTGGGAAACAAATCACAGAAATAATTATGGCAGTGAGAGTTCTGACTTTGGTCACCGGAGAATTTTAATACCTTTAATAACTGTTCCTTAAACGATCCTTTCAAAAAAGAAAAGGTTCTCTCTGAGAGAAAGAAAGGTTGATCTCTGCATTCTGTTTTTAAAAGGAGCACCCCTTTTAGCTTCCCTCTTACTTTAAAGGAAGTTAAAAGGAATGAATGGTCCTTTTATTAAAGGTGAGTTCTTGCATAAGGCCCCTAATTTATCAAGGTAGATATAACTTCTCCCTAATTTCCAACCAGTTGGCACCTACTGAATTCCAAAATCGAAGGCGGTAGATGTGAAAAAAGGTTAAAGAGGCGCAAATCTCAGCTCCACCCTAGCTGCGTTGATGGTTCAGTTCGCCCTCTAGCCGACGGTCTCCGGTATGAGGCATAGATATGATGTAATACTGAAGTATACCTACATCTATGGTCTCAGGAGTCCCGTAATCGGCCAGAACCAGCAGGAGAGGGTAGGGTTTCCCCGCATACCTGCGCAAACTTTTGGGAGATTTGCGCCTCTCAACACTTTCAGTGCGGAAGCCCAAATTGTGTCAACCCTACCACCCTGAACTTTTTTTGGTGAATGATTCGAATAATGCTCTCAATCGTAAAAATACGCGTATTTTTTTATTTCACAATTCGGCCTGAGCTCCTGTGTATACTGGGTGACAGCCAGGGTCGTACTGAATAGATTGTAAAGAGAAACAGGGCTTCCAAGCGATCGGGTGGGGAACTACGACTCCCTCCTCAGGGACAGGTGTGGGGAGGGAGATGGCCGCTTAAGTGCCCTCCCGCTCGGTGTGAAGACTCAGAGGCCTCCTCACTAAATGTGTTACACGTGTTATACCTCTACCTAGGTTGGCCTATCTATTTGTTAGTCTCCCTACAGAATATATGGAATTATTTTCAGGAGTTAACTTGAATATCCACCATGACTACAAGCACGACTATTTATGGTCTGACCCTTATTTACCACAATTAGAAGGAACTTACACAATTGAAGGAATTTTAAAGATTGACGAATTAAAGATTTCTGTTTATTCCTGTTTAGATGAAAGTGTATGCGAGTCAGAAGTCGAAACCATCATTGGGGACGGCAAAGAAGAATTCCTTACGACGATTTGCGATTCTATCACTTCTCCCAGCTATTACGTAAGTCTCACCACTGAATAATCTACATTCAAGATCCACAGGCCATCCATCCATTTCAAATTTAAATTCCTTATGTGACTGGAATAAATTATGAAATTCGCAGGAGGTCATCCTTGGACAACTACTATTGTTTCAGAGTTAGAAGCATGTAGGTAGGTGGGTACCAGACTCGTGCAATGAATTGCCAATTTCAGCTAATTATAAAGTTCATATAACCATGGCCAACGAACAATTTTAGTGGAAAATAATTGAAATGAGAAATTTTGAAATGGTCTATAAAAACGAGGTGGGCAACAACTAGCCATGAAATGAAACTCCCAAAGTTGAATGCCATACATTTTGGGCAAAACCATTTCAAGTAAGTAGGTAAGTAAATATAGGAAAATTTCAGTAGGAAACGTCCAAGAAATTTCTCCCTTGATGGGAAAAACAATAGATCATGGATATGTCTAGCAGCTTTACGAGCCGCTCAGCTGATACATGCCCTACACATCATCAAGGACAAGACCAGTAGCTCTCTGAAGCTGGCTTCTTATTATGTTGTGAAAGTAGACTACTAGGTAGTACTAGACCTACCTATCATGATGCCAAACTGAAAACTCCAACCAACTTAGTTTGTTTACGTACCTTCCAGTAGTCCTCTGAAGGATGTGGAAGGAGGGGGAAATTGGCGGGATGAGATGTGGTGTGATGGGTAATAAACTCAGAGTAGGGATGGAAGATCGAATCGAATTTTCAAGCGGATCGATCTTTTTGGTCCGATTAATCGTTTTTTTCAGATCGATCCAAACTTGCCAGAGAATCGCACGTATCAATCTTTTAACGGACGATTTTCGATTCGATTCATTGCTCGCCTTATAGGTACCTACTTTAGTTTTTGAGACACCATATTCACGTACTTATACAGTACGTGGCGATACACGAAGGGAAGAAATATCTGGCGACTTCCTATTTGTTTACAAATATTTGTTTGTTATTTATTACTCAGAAAAACAACTCATCCTACCACATTCTTGACCAGACTAGTAAAGAGAGGAGTTACAACAGTCATTAAAATCTTGAGCAAAATAGGAGAATCGGAAGATCGATTCACAAATATCGATTCTTTTGAGCCGATTTATCGATATTTTCGATCAAAACTTTCGATAAATTGATTCCCAAAAATCGATTCTTTTCATTTCGATCTCCATCCCTAACTCAGAGCTTTCCAACGAGTGGTGGACGATTCTTATGGGGTGGTAAATGAGGAAGTTAATGGTTGTACGTGAAAAGCATCAGAAATATAAAACGTCAGTTACACTTTTTCGGGCTGAAAAAAAATTCACACAATTTTTTCAAAAACCTCAAGCTAAAAGACATAATGTCCATGTCAAAATAGAGCTGTAACTCGAGTAGGTATGGAATCCAATTTTGGTTTAATTCACCGATTGGTTTTAACAAATCAAAATTTGTTTAGCTATTATCTTCATGAAAATTTGAACTCTTTTTTGAACTTGGCCTGTTCATTTCCAGGGAGGTGAACAAGACAGTGGTAAGCCCTTAATGTGCGGAGGGCACTTGGCAGGCGTAGAAACGAGTTCCGGGATCGGTATGGAAGTCTTCATCCAACTCTCCATCTACATGGACTGGATACGACAGAACATTCAACCCGCACCGATGCAAACCTTCAAAACTCCGGCGTGAACCGATGCATGGAAAAGAAATCCATTTCAAATGAAACGTTGTGATAAATTAGGTCGTAAGTTATTTTTGCTTTTCGTACGTAAGAGAAGCTACTGTCCTCGTCCAGTTTCTTGATGCAGCAGAAGAATAGGTAGTAAGAAATTGGACGAAGACTGTACCATAGTACCTACTGTGTAGATTCTTGAAGTATGGACGCAGAAGTTCATTATTTATTTTTCAAGTGTTTTCATTTTAATTGATGGCTCAAATCTGTCCAACTTTAAAGATTTATCAAGTAATAACGTGTCGGAGCGTAATTAATAAGTGCCCTACTGAACAAGTTTTATACCTAACCAAAATGTAAAGTGCACAAGTTTAAAAGTGAAATATTGAATCTGTTTATTCAAAATAAACAGTTTATATATGAACCTCAACCGCGTTGAAACAGCATCCTTCAAAACGTAGCAGTCATGTAAGTCAGTATGTGATAAACAGGTTGAAATAAGATCACCTACTTGAGAAAATAAACATTATTTATTGATAAAATAGACGTTTTCGCATCATTTACAAATCCGTAGGGTCCCGTTGCTCATGATCCAAATCTCAAACGTTGGATTTCAACTAATACAACGTTATCACAGGAAATTTAAATGAAATCAATACTAACGTAAGATACAAGGAGGGATACATTCATTTCAAAATGGTTTACCAACAAGTTTACAAAAATGGCCCAAAAGTAGGATTAGATCCCATAATAATATAGGTAGGTAACTAAGAAACTAGGTAAGACTAAACTGCGAATGTAGGACGGTAAGACTAATCGTGACGAAAGTGCAACTGATTTGGATGATCGTAACACATTCAATAGGTATTAAACTTACATTTCTACAAAACTAAAAATCCACACATTAGTAGGCAGGTACGTGATATTAGGACATCAGGGGTTACACTTTAAAAATCTGTGCAGAACCTAATAACCACACTTAGGTCACAAAATAATGTTCCAAGAGTTTTTGAATGTGGGTTCAGTTACTGAAACTAGAAACCCCTGTTCCAAGCGCGTCCTGCATGTTACCAGAACCCTAAATGCTTCACAGTGGGAAACCTTCTGCAACCTCCATACAATTTTGCCTACTCTTTCACGTTAAAAGCTTGGAGAGAACCCTCTGGTTCACTCTCGAATCCTCGTATAACAGTACGAGAAGATTTTTGAGAAGAGTTCTGTGAGAAGTTCCCTATTCCGCGTTTCAAGCAGCACTAGGAACTAATATGAAGGGTGAACGAAAAAATTGAAAAAAAAATTCCAATGCTCGGTTTTATTCTTGGGAGTTTTGCCACATCTAAGGGGTGAAATAGTGGACCTTTTCGACTGGAACACCTTTCAGGTAATCTACGGTACTTCGGATATTCCGATATTGTCGGTACCCATAGCCTAACTGTAGGGTCAAAAGGCTGCCGAGACTCGAACCTTAAACCTCAGAAGAACCGAGTGAACGGGCTCCTTATGTCGGTCAAAGTTCACACACGCAAGCTAGGACCATGGAAGAAGGAGAAGGAAGGTCCACTCAATGTAAAATGATGTGCTGGAAATCTGCCTTTTATAGTAACTCCATCTAGCGAAACTTTTGGGAACTAGAACTAAATGGTCCATGTAAAAATTTATCGCGGGAGTGGGATTCGAACCCTCGATCCCTACCATACCAGCTGAGAGCACAAGTTGCTTTGTCCACGCGCCCTAACCGTCTGAGCCAGTCTGCCTCGTGACGTCACGGAGAGAAATAAGGGGTCTCGACCTCGACTTGCATGTTGACGATTCCTTTCAGAATCTAGATTATTCAGCTGTCTCTTTTGTTCAAAAGCAATCTTTTGGATATTCAATGATGGTGAACTAACAAAATAATGATTAATAAAATAATCAAGGAAGATGAAATATCCGAGGTAAAATAATACAACTTATCCATTATTATTGAACTTAGGCTAGTTAATAGGTACCAACCCCTAACAATGTTGAAAGAAGGGAAATTATAGCTGGTAATTCATTTCATTGTTACATGTTAGTATAATAATATGATAATAATAGACGGATAATAATTTAATAATCCAGAATAATTGTGAATTTGAAAAGCTACTAAGCGTGGTAGGTTGACGGAGCACTCTAGCGACTGCTGGTTGAACTGTCTAGTTCTAAAAAATCTCGCCAGATAGCCCTACGGTCAGCACACATTTTCTTATGAAGTGGACCTTCCTTCTCCTTCTTCCATGCTAGGACACTCCGTTGCCCAAACAAATTGAAAACAAAACAGCAACAAAAGAGAATTTAAAAAACAAATTGGGTTTTGAGCTGGATAAGAACTTCAGATATGACATTCTGGGGCTCCTTATGACCCGGTACCCTGAGCTAAAACGTATCCTGCGACTCTAATGTGTTCAAACTTGTTTATAACATACTAGGATTGAATGAGCACATTGATTGAAAAAGTATACGCTGGAACTTAGTGTGCCCCACAGGTGGATATAGGGTAATTTTGAAACTGCAAACCAACTTTAGCTCAGTCTAGGGATGGGAATCAATTTCCGATTTTTTCAACAAATCGATTTTTTTCATCCGATTTTTCGATTTTTTTAAAATCGATTTTCAAGTTCCGATTTTAGACGAGAATCAATTTTTTTAGACCAATTTTTAAAAAAATCGAAAATCGAATTTCCGCGTCAAAAAAATTTTACTTTTGTAATTTTTAATCCCAGAGATTATGCGCTCATTTTGGAGGAATTGAAGTGAATTGAATAAAGGTTAGTGAAATCTGAATAATTCCTCGTTTCTATACATTAAATGTATAGAAACGAGTAATGTAAATTTTACATTTATACCACTGATCGGAAATAATCATGAAATCATCTTAGTTAACTGTGTTTCTTGATTTTTCGACATAATACAGACCTACACATCAACCTATACAGGTTTGTGTACATACCTGAGAACTCGAGAAATTTCTTATAATTCCTGTTTATTTTATTTATTTATTTTTTAAATACTCACTTCCTTCAGAATAGTATAATTTTTTGAATAAAAACTGTCTTTAATAAAAAAATTATACAATCAGTAATTTAAAAAATTGAAAAAATTTAATACTTTTTTGGAAACCGATTTTTTTAATTCTTTCAAGACGATTTTATCAGAAAATCTATCTTTTGAATCCGATTCTGAATCGATTAAAAAAATCGATTTTTCAAACCGATTTCCCATCCCTAGCTCAGTCTATGTGTTTACTTTTGGAGTTCACTGGTTCCTATTAGTCTGGTATCTAAATCAACCCACCTTAGGATTTACGGCATATTTCGTATTTCACACTTTCCTTGTATATTTAGAAATCACAGAAGGCTACACTTCATGAATACCGCTTGCATTGACTGAGACAAACTAAGGCATACAAAGGGGCGCAATCTGGAGTCAGCAGTAAGGCAATCTGAACTCTATTGTCACGAATGTCAAATGCACAAAGCAACTTACTCAGTAACAGTCTATCGCATTTTGGTCCAAGCTGGAATCTTCGAGTCTACTCGAAAACATCAGAATGTCATCTAGGAGAGAATTGATGCCGTCCGCTGTGTTCGAGATCCATTTCTCCCTCGTCGCCAAAACCTGGTCAACGTCCAAACCGACGATGTACTGGACGAAATCGTCGTCAGACATCACGATCCTGTCGATCTGCGGAAGTTCTTTTTCCACTTCCGCCCTTTGATGTGGCACGAGGCCGCTCACTAGATCCATGTCAGAGCGTGCTACGATCAGTTCGATGACGTCGTCGCTTTCCTGAGTAGAGAAGTTGTTGGGGGAAACCTGCAATTTTAACAGACCAATGAGAGACACGAACATTTATGGTTGTTAACTTATATTATTATTATACGTACTGTACACAAAATAAGGATAAACTGTCATGGTTTTTCAATTCAATTCAAATTTAATGCTTCCTCAATACCGAAGGTAGGAAGATATGTACAAGTGCAAGAAATGAAAAAATTTTTTGTCCTGCAAAATCAAAATTTCCACTTGCTTTTCACGTTTCAGAGCTTTCTGAACTTTCTGAACTATTTTGGTTCCGAATCTGTCTGTCTGTGGTCATTCCCTTGTCCCAGGCAAAACTATATGAAGTTAAGGACAGAATTCGAAGACATTTTCAGGGATTGTGTGGGTCAGCCCCGTGAAGGTCCCCTATCAATTTCATCGCCATCGGACCACTAGTAGCGTGAATTTCCTGAAACCCCGTTACCTCAGTTCCTAATTGAACTACTCCGCTCAAATTTGGAGGGTAGTTGGGGGCTGACCCCAAGACAATCACCTATGAAATTTGTCACGATTGGATCATTAATATCTACTGCGCAAGCGCAAAGTTGAAATTTGTTGTCATGGGCGTAGCTACGGAACTACTCGACTGATTTCAGTGAAATTTTCAGGGATTACGCGAGTTAGACTCTAGAAGGACCCTCGTGAATTTCATAGCAATCGGACTACTAGTAGGTATTGTGTGCGCATGAGCAAACGTTAATTTCCTGAAACTACGATTTCTCAGTTACAAATTGACCTTTTTCGCTCAAAATCGGAGGGTTATTGAAGGTTGACACAAATGTATCAGTAATAACTACTGCGCATGCGCAATTTTGAAATGAGTTTCATAACTATAACTCTGGAACTACTCTACCAATTTTGGTGAAATTGTCAGAGATTGTTCGGGTTAGCCCCTAGACAGTCCCCTATGAATTCATACCCATCGAGCCACTAATAGCTTGTGCGCATGCGCAAACGTGAATTCCCTTCCATTCCTTAATGGACCGATTCCGCTCAAATTCGGAGTGTAGTTGAGGGCTGACTCCAAGACAATATTACCTGAGAATATCGCCACGGTTGGATGAGTGATGGCTACTACGCATGCGCAAACTTGACATTTATTGTCATTGGCATAACTCCGGAAATAGTCTACCAATTTTGCTGTTCACTAACTGATTGTATACGTCCACGTTACAAAAGTGAGGACGCTACACTGCCCACCCAACTTGACAGACGTTTTCAGATAAATATTCTTACATTGCAGAACAAAAATAGTATATAGTATACAATAAACACTCATTCTCATTTTCTCAATTTTGAACTCCATGGGACCTGTCGAGGCCCCTCATTTCCAATTGATTGGGATAATTTCACTGTTATGTTATTACCTTGTTCCATAACAATTACTGCATAATGTAGCTCTTTAAATTAGTTCTCAAAACATTACAACATTCAAAAAACTGACATATATTGTAAACATATTATAACAATCCTAACTATAAAATATTTCAGCTTACTAAAACTATCTACCAACTCTATCTAAAACTTATTAATAATAGAGATTATTTTGTATCCTAATTTAAATTTTATTGCAAGTTTGTTTTCATTATTTTCAATTTTTAAACATTCTAGAGCCAGTTTTTAAAATTTTTCTATGGAAGAGGACTTAGTTGAGAGTGGCATATGTTCGAATAGAGATGGAGCTAGCCAAGAAAATTGCCTGGTGAAGAAATCATTATTTGGTTGGGGAATGTGAATGAAGCGATGTTCACTAGTGTACTAGAGTTCCAGCAGCAAATAACCAACCACACCAGCATTTAAATGGCCAATAAGATTTATAAGATAAAAAATGTTACAGAATACGTGATAAGCATAGATATACGCAACTGCTCCCTTGGGATGGTAAGCACCATAATTAATCATAGAAACATTTTGTGGAATAAATACCTACTAAGTTGAAAGATAAATACTTCCAAGAGTATCAAACAGTAACCAACATCCAACCTATTACCTATATCAGATGAGGCGAAGGTTAGATCCTTAATTTACGTAGCCCATCACCAATTACATTGGTCCTTACACGGCTCTGCCCAATGCTGTCACTAGAAGTAGGGGGTCATCATAATAAGGTTATTTTAAAAAAACTCACTTCCATCGGATCATCCACAGTAGGGTTTTCTCGGACACCAACGTCCGGCTTCACGTAGTTCTGCAGCCGTTTTCTCATAACCTGATCCACAATCTCCTTCACCTTGTATTTGATGGTGCACTGGGCGATCTTTTTGATGAGCTCTCCGGATTTTCGTTGAACGGCTAAATCCGGTTCATTGTGGAAGGTCTCATGCAACACCTGTGACGGATATTTATGTTGTCATTCGGCAGCATATATTTGACTAGAATAGGCACTAATTGCAATTGAGAAAAATACCTAATGGGCGATGCGGTTAGTTTTTGTTTTTTCAAAGTTCTCACCCTGTAATTAGTACAGCAAACGATGGCGAAAACATTTTTAAAGTACCTAGCTATTAGGTTTGTTTGCAGTTTCATTTACAAGTGGATGAAAGTGGTTTAAAAACCGTTGACAAACCGAATGAGACCAGCATGGACCCTATGTCACGAGCCGGCTCGACGGAACTGCTTAGGTCAGCTTGAGCTTTACCCAGTTTTCCCGAGCTCCCATCAAGGCGTCACTTCCCAAATAAAATCAGTTTGCGATAGCACCTTATACGCGGCTCATCCCATCATATCTACCTACTGTTATTCATCAAATAACCTTCGGTTAATAAAAAAAAGTAGTGTTCTATGTCCGGTGCATATATTCTTCACCTACAAACCGTATAGACACCCTAGACCACTACATCTATAAGCAGCAGAAATGATCATATCAGAAGTCACTGCAAACGGTGGTGCTAACGCCTGAATGTGGTTGCAAATGGGGTTCTTACCGATAAGTTGGTCACTGCGAACAAACCTATTGAATTTTTAAAGATAGTTTGAAATTCAAGGTTTCACAAATGGGAGGCAAAACAATGAGTGGGAAATACCGCCAACGTCTTCTGTAAGTAAATGGGCATTTTGATTGGTCCTTGAGTTTATTAACCATGTTTGTAGTAATATGCATAATTATAATATCGTCAGGGGATAATTGGCAAGCAATAAGACTGTGGCTTCCTGTGCTAAATTTGATGTATTTAACAATACATAAGATTGGATACCGGTTTCGACTATATCGTCATCCTCACTCCAGTATAAGTGAGTGGAGTAAAGCTCGAGCAAGAGACTTCAAGATCACAAACTATACGATTTTGAAGTCTCCACGTCGAGCTTTACTCCACACACTTATACTGGACTGAGGATGACGATATAGTCGAAACCGTTATCCAATCTTATGTATTGTTAAATACATCAAATTTAGCAGAGGAAGTCACAGTCTTATTGCTTGCCAATTATCCCCTGATTCAAGCACCTCTGCACCATCGGCAATATCCACACTATAATATCGTCGTTGAAGATGCAACACGTGCTGACTGGCATTTCGGCAAAGCGAAATTATTATGCAGTCAGAAGCACAATGTAGTGCTACGTCGATCTGTTAAGTTAGTTTCAGCAAAAACTCAACAGAGTGCGCTTAAATCGCAAAAAAATAATAACATGATATGTTATCATTTTTGCGATTTGAGCGCATTCTGTTGAGTTTTTGCTGAAACTAACTTCATAGATCGATGTGGCACTACATTGCGCTTTGCAGAGGTTGCATCTTCCATTATCAGAAATCACATTGTGATATCATTGTGGTGTCAATTTTTTGTCTCTCCTGAAAAGTTGCCAAAGTCAGTCAGCACGAGTTGCATCTTCAACGACGATATATTCCATGTAATATCCATGTCTCACTGCACAGGCTACCCGGCAAAGCCACACAAGTGTGAACGTCCCGCCTGGGTTCGCCAAAAACCTGGATCCTAACCCGCACCAAGTCGGCTAAAATAAATGAAGCCGAGCTGGCCAGGTGGGCCCCACCCTTCGAAGTGAGGACGTGCCATCCAGCTCTAATTTCAGTTTAAGCGTTCGTTTGTATTAATAACATCTCTATTTTGTCCATGATTTTTTATTCAATTATACTTAAGGAAGAGATTAGGAAAAAATTAGGGACACTACATCGCATCTACATTCCAAATATTGAGTTCATTGACTTCCTTCATCAAGCAATAAGTCTTTGATGAAATCACAGAGAAAATCATTCATGAACATTCTCTTTGGATACTGGACGTAGCAAAATATAGCATCTTCTTTTTCAGTCATTTCGGGTTCACTGGCTGACAGGCACTAGGGATGGGATATTATCGAAATATTGATATTTGGCTTTTGATATTCAGTATTCAAGCATCGATACCACACATGCGATATTATCGATATATCGATGATCTAGACAGATAATATCGAATTGAAAAACCAACACAGAAGGAAGCAAAAATGAATTTATTAAAAATTGAAAAAGGTTGAGTACCTACTTACAAAGGGAAAATAGTTTGAAAACTTAAAATATTAGGTGAGTAAATAAGGTTTTCTTCTTAGAAAAATGACTGCTCGTCAATCGAATGTAAAAATACCAATTTGTTCAAACTGGTTCCCTTGAGTCTATTCCTTTCTGCAGACAGAAACGATTGCATACCTGCAAACATCCAACGTCCGAAAGAATCTTTAAAGACTTCAAAATCCGGTTAGCGATTTCTTCGGGGGTCAGTTTGACGATTTTCTTCTCCTGCTTGGAAAATACGAAGTCGGGAAAAGTTCCGTCGATCATTCCCTGTTCCACGATGGTGTGATGCATCACGCAATTCCAAAACTCCAAACATTCTATTTTCACTTCCCAATGCAGGTCTTTCTGAGCGGAGTGCGACATCACGTCGTACACGATTTTCATGTCTTGAGAGCTGGAAAATGCAGGAAATGACGTGAGATTGATCAAAATTTTCTGGAGAGCAATTCTTCTACTGAAAGATTCCTTTTAAGAAACTACTTCATTATTATTGATCTTGGCACTACAGGGTTGCTACGGAAACAGAATCCCAAAATTCCCTGACTTTTCCAGGTTTTCCAGACCGCAAAAGTTATTTTTCCCTGACCTTTTCCTATGCGTTTCAAAAGCCCCCTCCCACAAAAAAATTGTAAGCCCGTACGATCCTTAAAAATTTCAGCGAAATAGGTGGAGTAGTTCTGGAGTTATGGCTATGAAAGCACATTTTGGGCTCAGGCGGATCAGAATTTGTCAAAACCTATTTTTTGACGGTGTAATTAATATTGTTGATTTCAACAGGGAAGTGGACTGATCACCAGAGTCACGAATGTTAACCCGATCAGATCTGTGGTAGGATTTGCGCATGCACAAAAGTGTGACCAGACCTCTGGACAGTCCAAATTTTTCGGTGATCGTGCTGACGGGCCTATAAAGAGGCCTTAAGAGGAGGATTAAAGTACCGAGTACTCCAATGTGGAAGAAGAATGAATACAGTAACCAGAAGAGTAGAGAGATTACCTACCTCAGTGAGAATGAAGACAGAGCCAAAGGGGGATTGTGCTGAATGGCTTCCAGTTGGTCCCTAACGAATTTCACTTGTATTGAACCGTGCATACCTCTAATAAGTAGCACCTAGGTACTTATGTAAAAAAGTAAAATCTATGAATGGATGAAAATAAATCATCATTTAGGTACCTTATATTTCTTTGCGAGTAGAGAGCAGTAATAGTTTTCGCAGTAGCCACTCTCACAATCCCTTCAGTTTCATGGTGGAGTATGAGAAGCAGTTTTTCCTGAGGAAGCAACAAACCACTTTACAGTCGCGTTAAATTATTTGGAATAATTCGAACGTGTGCCTACCAAGAAGAGTGGACACTCACAGCTTCATCTTAAAAGATAGCTTAAAAGATAGATTCATTTATTATTATTATTATTAGGGAAAAGGTGGCCATTGGTAATCGCTGCTATCAGCCATGCCTCTGACGGTGATATCCATTGTCGTATCATTTGTCACTATGCCATCCCAGCCAGGGTCATCTTCAACTCCTCAGCAGGGGAATGGATCTTCCAGATCCACTCCCCGGCAGCGTAGATACTTGAAATCTCATTCCAAAATGCCATATGACTAAATACTACATTGCAAAGTCTCATTACTTACTATCACATTTTTGTCAGATAAAGATGCCTTCCACACGTTTGGAACCTTCGCCAATTCATACAAACAAGACACTGCCGATGCTCTCACAAAGGGCTCATGGTCCGTTTCAATGATGGAGTACACGACTTCTATCAGCTTGTTGTCAATCAGCAAAGTTTGAAACGCCGGGAATCCTGAAAATGGAGATAAAGATATATTTTTTTTAACGGCAATGAAGTTTAGGAATCACTTGGAAATGGAAAAACGAGCAATAGGTAGAATATCCTCTGAAGGCTTTCAACTACAAGGAGAAATCGTTTAGTCCACGTTTTTACCTCGTTCAAACCAGTACCTCAAACCATTGTTCTGACCTGTACCACACGACGAAATATTACTAAGAGGCATTTTATTCAGTAACGAATATCTTGAAGTAATCTCTAGAAACGTAATCACGAAGTACCCTAACGGGAAGTGTGATTGAAAGGGGAAACTACGGGAGATTGTGAGTAGGAACGCGCGTCAATAAAAGGGTTGAAAATTCCTCCGGCTGTGGGGACCCTCGAGCCTCGAAGGCCAGTTGGTCTCTGAGACCCACGATCTAGTAACGAAAGGGTTAAAATAATTTGATCTTTACTTTGGTATCCGTATCCCATGATGAGATTCGAGGGTCTTCCTTCTTCATTTTGTGAAGAACGATTATGTCTGTCATGGGGAATCCAAAATCCCCCACAGTCCCGTTCACTCAAATGAATAAAACCTTTTAAATTACATCAGACCTTCGTTATTCATAGACTCAACAACAAGGTTCAACATAATACACTCACTAGATTCTGACAAACTGCAGATAGTTCTGACCATTTCCAACGTAGAATCCCTGATGGACCATTCCACACTGTGCAGTAACCTGAACAACTGAGGCCCCAAGAGTTCTATACTGGATCCTTTGAGAGTATCCACCAACAGCGCCAGGTTAGGGGGCATGAACTTCCTGAGCACCAAATCAATCACTTTCAGAGCATCAACTGTGATCTGCAAGGTACCAAAACAGAGAATGAAAAAGATATGCTGGAGACTTCACATGATCCACTGGCTTGAGGCTTTCATCTCTGGTGGTAATATTACCTACTGCAATGTAATATAAATTAATGTCATCATGTAATAGATACCTAAATAGGTAGGTTCAACGATTAACGTGCATTCTATGAACAGTCGCGTACATACAACTAGAATAAAATGGAGGTCTTAAAACAGCAAAATGTATGAAGGTATTCCACGAACCAACGGTGTAGCAGATTTTGAGTCCAGGATATTCTGGAGAGAACACTGAAGAACCAGAGATTCCAAACTGTCGCGCCAGGAAAAGTCGAATTTATTCAAATAACTCTTTAGACAGATGAGACAGGCGGACAGCAGAGCTGGGTATTTCGACATTAGCTCATCACCTTCAATGAGAAACCTGCGTACGACTCTTGCATCGACGCTCTCTTCTGGTGTGGCAGTGAACTCTCTTAGTAAGTGAGTAAGAGCTTGGAATACCAGAACTCCTTGTTCCTGAAAAATACGTCCCAACAAAGGTTGAGCCAGTTAGACTTTGGTTGTAAAAATACAGGACACCTCCCATACCTGAGGCCATATCCACCAGACTCCAGGCCAAGCTCCACCAGAGTCAAGGCCAAGCTCCACCAGGATGCACACATCGATATAAGAGCAGGATAGAGCGAGTACTGTCTGTCTGGGATGAGTCTGCCAAGCAGTAGGAGGAGAGAGGGATCTTCATCCATACAATATTATAATTATGGAAGAGTAGCTCACCTTCATCATAATGGGGCAGATCTGCGTGAATTTTTGCACTATGACAGTCCCCAAGACGCAAACTTGCTCACCGGCGCTGGCGATAATATCTCGCCACATGTAAGCAAGGCGCACCACTTTGGAATCTGTTATCCTGAAGAGCTTGTCAATGTACTCTTCTAAAACTTGTTTGGTACACGTTTTCCGAACTTTTATGCACAATAAAATGGGCAAGCACTGGAAATTTAAAAAAAAGTCCTCATGAGAACCTCTGGTAGGTACTCGATGAACAACAGAACAATTTTAAACTTATAACAACAAATCATTATAACTCTCCAGAAGAAAGCTCCCCATGCGGCATTATTGGTACAGGCCAGCTATAACTATAGATATTTGCAGCACAAATATCGTGCCAATTATAATGATTTCATGCAGTTTTGTTGCTGCATGCAAAATCTGGAAAAGTATGAAATTACTATTACTTACTTGAATAAGAAATAGCACATTATGCAGACAAAAAGGTACATCCGAGATCTGTTTTCCTTGGGAGTCGAACTCCATTCCGGGAGCAACTGTCGCACCAAATTTATGGAGATACATGTGGTAGTCTACACAGGCATCGATGATTTGATAGAACATGAGCCCCGAAATGAGGACGCTGAAGTGATTGAGCAGAGTGTCTGTGATGTCTTTGGAATCTTCATAGGGGATTCGGCCGTTTTCGTCCTTCTTCTGGTACCAAGACAGGGAATTCAGGACACATATGAATTTGTTGGCAGCATCTAGGGCCTGTAACAGTTTGGTGGTTCGATTCGGTAAAGTTGTGAACCATACTGCTGACTAGACATTAATAAGACTAAGACTAGACTAGTAACAGGTAAAGTTCAACAAGAATTAGCACTTCTTCTTCTTCTCCAATTTTACTGTACTGGCCGCAGCCATGCTGGACATAGGTGGACAACAATTAGCTCTTCAAAAAGTAAACCCCTAATGAGACTATTTTCGCATAGCGCTCGAGGCGGTGGAAACACAAATCAAACTTACGTTCATTTTCTCCATTCTGAGATTAAGATCTTAGCAACAAATGGGCAAACTTGCGCCTCGTATTTAGATAAAAGATCAGTTTTGTAAACATTCAAAGAGAATTGGAAGTTGAAAAAAATTAGATTAAAAATCATGTGTTAGTTGCACATTCCATCATAAGCCAGGCTCTAGCTGAGGATAGAGTAATTAAAGTCTGGCTTTAGTATCCATGGCACGATTGGGCAAACATAATATACCTAATTGAATTCAATCAACCCACCTAACATTCTCCTAATACTCCCCAAACAAATTTGGGTGCTTGAGGGACGATCGATTTAATGGAATCAAAGGATACCCAAAGTTAATTGGAACCATGAGGATTCTTAATCCACCGCTATAATTTATTGATGAAAACACAGAAATGCAATGCTTACCCGCCTGGGCGTTTCGCTTTGGATTAACCCCCAACTCCAATCTGTGATTTTACAACTGTTGATGAGATTGGAGATTTTCTCAGGGGGATATCCTTCTTCCATCAGGTAGTAGAAGACCATTCGACAGGTATTCAAGGTATTGACAGCTCTATCCTCGTCTAGTGACAGCGGTTTTCGGACCAGTCCGTTCTCGTTGCAAATTGAATAGGCAGGGCCGTGTTTGGTTTCTGGCGGCGTCGAAGAAGTACATATGAACGTGATTTCCCTCATGATAGTTTCGGCGGTTGAGTCATCAGACCTGCTGAGCATCAGAGCCAGTACTTTGGTCGACTGTCGCAAACAATAGATGCTGGAACTTGACAACGCCATTTTGACTGTATCATTCCAAACCCCTGTGTTCAAAGTGGAAACAGCGTTAGGTACTACAATACATGCACAGATACCTACCTAAAGTAGGGTTTAACAGGGATAACCCCAGTCATTCCTCTTTATGATTTGTCCAGGAAGGTCTAAACGTAAGTTGCCAGTGTAAATTTTGGAAAAAAAGGAAAAAAATGGCCACCTTCCAAACATGATAACAAAGCTTCTACTACCTGCCTTTCGTAGACTCTGGAGCAAAAATGAATGTTCAAAGGCAAAACTCCTTGATGATCGTGAAACATTAATTTAAAACTAATGGTTTGAAGAATAATTGTGACCGGTTAAATTGTCTAAGGAATTGAATTCTCAACGAACGGAAGGTTGTGAATTTGAGTTTTTAACAGGTTTTAAGGAGCAGACCTTGAAGAATCTGTTCAAGCCAAGGAATGTAGCTAAGGAGGATTAATGGGGAATTCCGGTGTGTAGTAATTTGGCATTTTCGACTTCAAATTCGGATTCTGCACCCTTGAAAACCCTTCTAATTTTTCAGCTCGAAAAAAATGTTCATTAGGTTGGCTGTAAAACGGGAGAGAAGATCACGCGTGACGTCATCTGTATCGATTTTACGGCACTCGATTCTCTCACTTTCCTTAATCGAATACCTCACATACCTCCTCCTCGGAGCTCCTTTTCGGAAAGCTATCACTAAAATCTTTCAGTTTAACGAATGAAATGGAATAGCTGGAATTGCCCATTTTAGTATTGATGTAAAAATATGGAAATAGGACCGAAAATAGCTGGATATGTCAGAAGAAGAGACACTCGAAAATCTCTTGAAAACAAAAGGGCGTCCAAATACAACCTGAATTCGAAGGAACAAGTAAGATGAAGGAACCTTCATCTTTTTTTCAATAAGGTCAGAAAGAGACGCAATTGAAACCCTGAACAGAGGAATCAAACAAGTAACATACCTGTGCCTGATATAAGACGTGATCCATCAGCGCTGGAGAGCAGAGGTTCGATGAGGCATAAATAACCCAAGTCTATAGCGTTGGAATGTTTCGTGGTGCCCTCTTGAAAATATGACAGTAGTCTGGAGAGGCTTCCAGTAGACATGAACCGACCACATCCGGTAGGGCTGTGTACTACGTAACCGGCCACCTTCAGGGCAAAGACTTTGGCTTCCTCAAGGAGAACGGACCAGCTTTCACAAACTTTTTTGAGCCATTCACAGAGAATCCTCATCAAAACTTCGTGGTGTGATTTAGATTGACTCCCTTAAAATAAATAAAATACGTAGATAACTAGTCATTCCTTCAACGATTCCTACATCAGATTTCCAGTTCTTATTCCTGATGCCAGCAGGCTAAATGCCAGCACACAGAACTGCCAATAACTGAGAAAGAATTAAGTTTCAAGCTGGATCTGGAAAACCGGGGCCTGGCGCTACTTGAGCAACCAAACGTCCAACGAATTTTAACATGATGAAAATAGGATGCTTGTTGGATGATTACCTACTGAATTATTTAATACGTAAAAGAAGGTACTTTCTAAATTTCTTGAAATTGAAATATATTTTTGTACATAGGACGCATGTCCCTCATAGGGCACAAACAATTACATAAGTAGTTTCGAAATTTGGTTTATATCGTAATCAAATTAAGATGAAATAGAAAAAAGCACGAAATTATGAAATAAAAATAAGTACCTAGGTACAAATGAATAAATTGAGACAATAAAAAAGGGATGAAATAAAAAATTTTCTAATTATTTAGGAATTTGGACCTCTGAACTGGCTAAGGAGAGGGAGAGAGCGGACCCGGACTGGCTGACTATAACCAATACAATATTGAGGTTGAGGAAGGTATTCAATTTTTATTTTTTTTAAACGTGCAATATTTTGGCCATTCCACAATTTTAGGCAGGGGATATTCTGTCTGTCAAAGGGATTGTGAGGAATTTTCTGTGGATTTGGGGGATAGCATCACTGCTGTTCCATTCTATCTCGATTTTAGCCCCAATTAAGCCAGAACATTTCTTATCCAACGCTTTCGGCCTCTTGCTTACAAAAAAGCAGAGGCCTTCTCCAACCACTGACAACAAGATGATACTGACCCTGAGTCTTGATGAAATCCAACAATTTCGGGAGGACGGTATCATCAGAGGTTTTGAATTCTGGCTCCAACAACTGCAGCAGTACGAGGATCAGTTTCCTGTAAACTTCCGATTCTCTTTCTGGGAGTCCAAAAGGGCTTTTGACTTCTTTCTTCGAAGCATCGTCCGCTACAGGCATCATATCATCATCGCCGGCTTCCATTTTGAACTAAAACAAGAAAATGGCCTGGAAGGTTACAATTGCAAAATAAAGTAACTAGAACAGCCAGCGTTCGTCATGATTTAGGCACAGACCTATACCTACATCTACAGCCTATTAATAGTTATATTCCAACTATGTAGCCACGTTACAGGTTCAAATTGAATAAGTACCTATTTTAGACTGGACATTCGGTACCACAGTCAGACACCCTCACTCAGTCACTCATTCTCACAGTACAGAGCGCTTTGGCGGATGTTCTGCCAACCTTTGATACCTCTTGACAGCTCTTATCGTCTGACAGTGTTCAATGTTTACCTTCCTAGTCCTACCTTTTTGCTCGTGCTACGCAGCTCAGTCCTGTCTTCAATGATTGATTGATTAAAGATTAATTATTGTCTTTCGACGACTGTAAAGTGTTGTATTGAACGAAATGTGATTACCTGCCAAAACCCTATTTTTAACGAGAAGATTACCTGATTTTCTGCAATACATGATTCTGCAATACTTAACCTAGTAAATGATTATTCAAAAAATCACGTTGTTGTCTCCTGCTCGCTGTTAGCTCCTACACTATCTGCTAATGTTAACGCGACTAACTTTCGATAATCAGAAAGCAGGACGCCTAGAAAAAAGTATTCATATCGTACAAGGCAAGTACACTTAAGTAAGATGGAACAAATTCAAGGGGTCAATTCTACAACTTTACCCTTCAATTTGTGGTTTATTATTTCTAATAGGTAGGCGTTTATTAGGTATTCGAAAGACCTACGTACTTAAATGAGTTGTCAGGCAGAGATGGCCAACCTACTCTTGAGCTAGCAAAAAGAGTTGAGCCATAAAGAATCCTTTAAGATGTAGGTAATACTACGAAGGTAGGTACTAGGTATCTAACTCTATCAACCGCTATATCAACGATCAGTTGAAGTAGAACGGGGCACAAGTTGCCCCGAAACACACGAATAACAAACATCTAACAAAAATCTACCAAAAATGAGATGTCGACTGAAATTGAGGAAGAATAACATACCTGGGTAAGATTTCAACCTATTTTCTATAATCTCCACGTCCAGCTGGGCAGATTGAAATGAATTGGCATCGACAGAACCCCAGTTTTTGATTAGTAGCCCCGAGAAGGCGATGGCGGCACCCAGCCGTTGAACCATCGAGAAGAAACCTCACAGCTGATTTTGGTTCAGACTTTCAGAGGGAAATTTGATATGGTGGTGTGGGTGTCCAACTGTGACCCCCAAAGGTCGAGCCTATTTTAGATGGGCAGAGCCTTCTGCGCACACTCTTATCAAAACATTGTTAACAGTTGTGAGTGCAGAAGGTTGTGCGCAGCTAAAATATTCGAGTTGAACCTGCACCGCAGCTAGTTGGAACCGTCCTAATATTATGCTAGGTCTGCTGTATTTTTGTTTATGACTGCTGCACTGAGTTCCATGAGGTTTTCGTAAAATGATGGGGAAATACCCAGCCAGGTTATACATAGGCACTGGCCAGATAGATTTTGAACACCCTCTTCTTTCATCAAGAAATCAGCCTTCCTGTTACTCTCTCAGAGATGTTGGTTGTCGAGCACAATGGTTGATGGTTTCAATCACATGTTTGCATTGTTGCCGCTTTGGACATGGACCTATAAGGAAATGGACTGGGTATCTGCTGTGTCAGTGTCAAAATGCGGCCAGGATCCAAAAGTCGAGTGACTGAGGGTGTGGAGGCGTCGCCTTTTTTCATTTATAAAAGCCTAGAGTAGCTTTGGGATTTTGTGGGTTATTTATTTACCTACTGAGCTGATCTGATAGTTAGAACAACCACGCGATATCCACACTCTTCCGGACTTGTGACACGGCTCCTTCTTGATTAACATACTATGATACCTATCTTCAAGAAGGCCAAGGGTTATCCCTGCCTCACCCACAACCATTTAAAGTTATACGGCAGTTTAAAGTTATAAAAAAGATTCCCTGACTCACCCACAACCATTTAAGGTTATAAAGCAGTAATCATCACGATACGATGTGGTTTTGTGCTACTGAAGAGCTGGTGCGGTAGGGGGAACAGCCATGTCGGTCCCCTCTGAGGAGAGTGCAGCGTTGTAACCCTTGGCCTTCTTGACTATAAGCTAAAATAATGTTAATCAAGAAGGAGCCGTGTCACAAGTCCGGAAGAGTGTGGATGTTGCGTAGTTGTTCTGCCTATCGGATCAGCTCTGTAAATAAATAACTAATAATAATAAATAAATAACCCACAAAATCCCAAATATAACCACTGCTGCTTGGAACTGACGGCAGGACGAATAACTGCAGGTCCACCATCCTATCGTGAAACATTAGCACGCACGGTGATGGATAGTGAAGAGGGTGGACTTCCTTCTAGGCTCTGGAAGAACCGCTTCTGGCAGTCTGACTGTCAGTGTGTATGTGAGACTGCCAGTTTGGAGGAGAGTTTTAAGCAATATTTTTTCTGGGGATGCTCCTTCATTCCACGATAACAGGAACAGCACTTAGAGCTTACAAATTATTTACGTACATCACAAAAACAAAATATATTTTTCAACTAGGTAGGTAGGTTCCTCCAAACTCACTGTTTCTGAGAGCCTACTTCGTCTCCAGAGGAAGGATCTTCGACTCTGATGACGTGGATACGATTCCAAACAAACGAGTTGAGATCCAAGTAGGTATGAGAGATTGTGGAAGAATTCAGCGTGAAATCGTTAATAGTTAAGACTTATCATTTCAAACTTTTAGTGTAAAGCCGAGAACTGAAAACGTCAACATGAACAATGAAATGATGCAAGGGAGGGTAAAGGTAAATATCAGTGTTGCCAACCCCAACTTATTTTGTCGTTGATCGGTAGACAGGTCTAGAAAGTCGGTAGAATGGGACAAAAACCGGTAGATTCTGAAAAGCACTGAAAATCGGTAGATTTATTTCCACTCTTAGTAAGTTGGTAGACACCTCCGAATCTCCGAAAGTCGGTAGAAATCTGTACTATAAAGACTAAAGACAGGTTATTCTACCAATAAATCGGTATTGTTGGCCAAATTGATAAATAAAAACAGTGATCCAGAGAATCAGTGTTGCCAATACTGAAAGTGAACTAGTAATCAGCTGACTGTGGCGCCAAAATTCAAATTCAAGCCATTAAGGTTTTCAGTGTGTTGAGCTAATTCAATACTTTTTAAATTATGTGATAGGTATTTATATTGGAGATTTAAATAAATTGATGGGAATAATGTACAGCTTAATTGTTTAAGGAAGCATTCGCTCAGACTCTGGTCTGTGGCTGTGAGTTAGCATTCAGAAATGAGATCCGCAGACAATCCTATAAGTACGGTCATAAACTTATGTCTAGGGATAAACTCCAGAGGTTTCCTTACAGTGGATTTTGTAGATCTGGCATAGCCACGTCATTTTTTCGAGTCAAACCGATTTCGAACGTGCCGCTCGCGATCTCCTAAAACGTGAAAATGAACGTTTTCCGGCTTCTCGGCGACCTCTCGCATCTCCTCGCCATCATCCTTCTGCTCTTGAAGATATGGAAGTCCAGGTCTTGTGCAGGTAAAATCATCGCCGCCCGGGGTCGGCCCTCTTCAGAGGACACCCCGTGTTTTCCGGCAGATCTTGTTTATTTTGGTTGATCAAAAAGGTCATATTTAAGTTTCCGGAATATAACTACATCTCCTGTTTGGACACAGTACGTCAAAGTATCGAACGAGAAAGTCGTACGTTTGAGTCAGTTTTAGAACAGAAATTGAACCTCTGACGGTCAATCGAAGTTGACATGTCCTGTCAACCAGTCTGTCCGTGAACATGTGCCATTCTTAATTTTAATAGGGACCCTACTACACCAGTATTGCAGTAGGAACCTATTTATAGTATATTATAGTATGTAACTACATTATATTGTTACAACCAGGAAAAACTCTAGTGCAGTAAGTATGATTGTACTCCGTCGCTCATCCCAGATTATCTGGCCGCCCCAGTGGGTATAGCTGCATTCCTTATCAGCATTTTTTTGTGGAATGTCTCCTTCTTTCTAATCGAAAATCTTTGATCTGCCGCTAAGCACTTCCCCAGATAGTCTTGTCTTGTTTAACGTCGGGTATATATCCTTCACCTAACTCTCCAAGCCCTAAAACGTTGTTGTATTATATAATTATGTACCTACACATGGAATCTTTCAGGATTTCATTAAATCAATGGGGAACTTGCGTGGTTAGTATTTTTTATTTCGTAGTTTGAAAGACCTTGATGAGGCCTTTCCAAAGAGGTGCTATATGAGGGGTATCCGGCGATTGAAAGTTACCGAAAATGGGTCTTGTAATTTGAACCTAAATGACGTCACGCACTCACTCCTGCCCAGGCTTGCCTCCCTTTTGCTGAACCTAACTGACGTCACGCGCTACCTTTCAACCCATTCTCTAGACAAACCAGGCGTAATTTCAAGCTGAAAATTGGCACCAGGGGGTGTTGAAGGGCGCTGAATCAGATTTTGGTGTTCAAAATGAAAAATTCCTACCCATGCAAGTTCCCCATTGCTCTAGTATTTCCCATCGAGGTAGGCGTAAGAGCGCTGAGCATCATGAGTTTTAATCACTGTAATTTCCAGTTGTGCACTCTTGCCCGTCCCCCTTCCTCCATACTCCCTCTATTCTACTCTGGTCTTGATGCTCGATGGTATTACCTGGATTTAAAAGTAATAAATAAATTAGGGGTAATCATGGTCCAGGATATTTGACGTCGGGGGGGACTTTCGAAATGAGCTAATGCGCATGCGCCCCGGCTCCGATTCGATATACGACGATTAGAATTGACCACGGGCTGGAGGCGTTGAAAATCAGATTCGACGTCGAATATCGAAATGCAGCAGCGATCCCAGCGGTAGCTTCGATTTTCGACCATTTCGATGGGGGAAAAAGTGTAGGAGCCTGATGATACCCTGAGTTTCGAATATCGAATATCAGATTCGATATTCGACGATCGAATCAGACCATGTATACCCCTAATAGGGGTATATAATATAATATCGTGTTTCTGGGGGTCCTCGACTTTTTTGGGGTCATTAGGATGCAGGGTTTTACGGAAAGACGCATAGTAGGTGTAGGTACAATAACCATGCAAGTTCCCGTTAAATTTTCTTTTTTTACATTTAAATGTTTAAATAATTTTTTTAAATTTTGTCTGGAAGATAGTGGCTCAAAAGAAACAATAATGAAGCTGTAGCGCAAAAATAGTGTATCTGTAATTTTAGGCAATTTATTGAAATATTTATTATTGTCCTGTGGTGGGAAAGTGACGACGAAAAGGGTGTCGTCTGTCATTGGCCAAGACAATACTCAACGCCACTGTTCAGGCCCTGATTAGTGAGAATATAATTTACTTGATTAATAAATTGATTATTAATTATTATTAAGTATTGGTAAATTATTACTATTTTTACTGCTCTCGATGCGATCTCAGCGCATTCTTTTTCGGTTCAGTTCTTTTAGTGTGAAGTAGGAAAGGGTTTCTCAAGAGCCTTTGAAATGCTGTCTGTTATTCAAACAGCTGAGATTTTATTCCAAGTTTTCTCCACAGCCATAAATTATTTTTTTCTTGTTATTAACAGTGTTATTGTATTTCATAAACAATACAAAGGCAGTTCGATTTTCTCAATACACGATGATTCCCCATTCCGACCCTAGTAAGTAGTCTATTGCACTTTTTGGACCTAAAAGCTTCTGTTATCTTGGTTGAGTGGGAGGCAAATAGTTCGTTGGTTAACTACATGCCACAGAACACCAGACCTCGTTCCTATTAGTTTTACTAATATTTTCCTTAGCAAATTCGTTCCAAAGCTACTCTGAACGATTTTACTAAGTACTACTGAAGCGGAACAATTATAAATTATTTTTAGCCAGGCAGGTACCTATCTTTATTACCTGGGACACAGCAAATTTGATCTTCACTATTTATTGATTTGGAATGATATGAAACACACTGCAAATTA
>JAEMON010000012.1:14548025-14562700 GCA_030264115.1 Lygus lineolaris
AAACCAAAATGGTTGTCTTACTGTGCTTATTGTACCTATCTGTACATCTACGAGATACTTCAGAGATAGATTTGTCAAAATTCTTAGGTTTACGTATATATCTATTTTAATTTTGTTAGTAAATTTAGATTACTTAGAAAAAGTAAATTTAGACTTTTGGCTTGTTTTTCAATAAATTATCTTTCACAAATAAGTAAACATAACTAGAAAGGGAAGTAGGGGCAAGCAAACATATGTTTCTGTGGCCTGGTGTGACCATGATTTGGAATTCGGAGGTTATAAAATATAATTTTAAATATATGATGAGTAATAATAATCGTTTTTATATTTGTAACTAAAATTTGTTGGGTACTCAACCTATCACGGATTGTCTGGTTGGTACCTAATTTAGTTTTTAACACCGAATAACATGAATAAACAGAGATGAAAGCGAGGCGAGGGGGGGTGAAGAGGTAAACTCTTGCTCGATCGACCTGGGCCTAGGTAGTGTTGAGCCATCGAACTAGCCAGTGGTCCTAAGCCAGGCCAAAAAATTTTATGCGCGCGCTTGGATTTGAACCTTTAATCTAAGAACTTAACGACGAATCTCCATAAAATCTATGTTGCCAACAACTTGACCAATCTGTCAATTGCTTCTGGCCGTATAATTTTGGAGTTCACAAGCTTCCAGTAGGTACGCACAAACACCTCTTCTCTGTGTTTCGTTGGACACTCTAAAGCCACTTTAGGATCCACGATGAACTTCTGCTTTTCAACTCTAGGCATCTCTACTGTTGAACTCTGACGCCGCACAGTGGGGCGAATCCGGAAAAAACTAAGCTCCGCTCCACATTTATAGGAAATTTTGCGCTGATTCCGAATATACCCCATGTTCCTATGCCTAAAATAGCGAATTAATTGCGTAAACATTAAAAAACCTAGAAAATTCACGTTTTTGACCATTGTAAATGCCCCAAATCATTTTTGTATGGAAGGAAAGTTGAAGACCTGAGACTTCTGCGTCGAATGAGACCAACGCTGGCTCACCAACTAAGTACCCATAATTGTTGGTGATTTTTCAAAGTTTTCCGTTGTCTCGACTTTTTTCGTGTTCACGACTGAAAAAGGAAAACTTTTAAAAATAACCAAAAATCATGGTTACTGTGTTAGTGACCTGGCATTGGTCTCATTCGACGCAGGAGTCTCAGGTCTTTAACTTTTCTTCTATGTAAAAATAATTTTGGGAGGTTCCAGTGGTCAAAGACGTGAATTTTCTAGGTTTTTTTTATGTTTCCGCAGTTAATTCGCTATATTGGGCAAAGCAACATGGGGTATATTCGGAATCAGCGCAAAATTTCCTATAAATGTGGAGCGGAGCTTAGTTTTTGGCAGAAAATGACCATTTTGCCCCACTGTGCGCCGCCCTGACCCCTTGCTTTCATCCCCCCAGTTTCTTTTTACTATTATATTTATTACTTTATTATTTATATATATTATTTTTATTTATTTTTTTTATATGCACTGGTATGTTAACACTTACAACATCTACACCACGTTGGACCAATGGGCTTGAGGCGTAATTAATGAGTGCACTCAATACTTCGCATTGGTACCCTAGAACCTGCGCATAGTCTGATCTTGAGCATGGGAAAAGTATGGCGTTCTCGCCAAAAGATCCCAGTGATATCATTTTACAGTTTTAGCTGGGAATAACCGTCATCTTCTCTTTCCTTTCTTAAGGGGGCAAGGAACGGAGCCCAAAATGCCTAAATCTCAGCTACCGAAGGGTTTATAAGAACTCTTACTATAACATTATTACTATTTAGGACCAATAAGTTTAAGATACGGATAACCTCCACCCCTAACCATTTTAGCGTTGCACAGTTTTTTCCATTTTTCTCGACCAATTTCCAACGGATTTTGATGCGGTTGGCGGCATTCATCCTATTTTTCTATTTTCTACGGAGTCTATGTGCCGTTATGCCAATTTGACATTTAAAAAAGGACGTGAAAAGTTCAAAATTACGAACTTAAAATTATACATAGATGCTCTCCCCAAAGAATTGAATGAAAAGAAGAATGCCGCAAACCGCATCAAAATCGGACGAAAATTGGCTGAGAAAAGTGTGAAAAACTGAATTACATGGGTCCTTGGCCCCTTAAAAGGGGGAAGGATGACTCTGTGAACAAAAAAACACCAACACCTACCTATGTTCTATGTACATGTTAACCTTACTTAAAAATGTCATATTTATTCCAGGTATCTCCGGGAGGTCCCAGGTACTTTTTGCAGTAGTCTACACGTCGCGCTACCTGGATCTTCTGACTTCTTTCATCTCCCTTTACAATTCTGTAATGAAAGTTGTCTTCTTGGCGGCTTCTTACGGAACGGTTTATCTCATGTTCGTCAAGTTCAAGGCTTCCTACGACCACAACCACGACACCTTTAGGTACGTTTCTTACAAATTTTATCGCCCTCGAGGTTGGTTCAATGGGGAACTTGCTTGTGTAAGAATTTTGCATTTTGAACCTCAAAATCTGATTCAGTGCCCTTGAAAAAAACCCTGGTGCCAATTTTCAGCTTGAAATTAAGCCTGGTTTGCCTAGAAAATGGTTTTTCAAATTACAAGACCCATTTTAGGTAATTTCCAACCGTCGGATACCCCTCATACAGCACCTTTTTGGAAAGCCCTCATTAAGATCTTTCAAATTACAAAATGAAAAATAACCATGCAAGTTCCCCATTACGAGTAAAAAGTGTACATCGGGATCAGAGAGCAATGAGAAACAAAATGGCGTTTTAGAAGCAGATTATTTCCAACGATTCCTTGGCAGCATCTCGATTTGTCGGAAACCATGGAAAGTTTTCATTACAACATATTCGGTATCCCATCTGAATCTATCATCCAAGGTAGTGGAAGCCTTTATGTGTTGAAAAAAAAATTTTTTTTTCTTCTAGAATCCAAATTTTAACAAGCACTTCCTTTCTACGTTTTTGATAAAACGTCGATACGACGTCGACAGGCAAAATGGTATTGATTAATAACTGATGTATGTCTTGTTTCCAGGATCGAGTTCTTGGTTCTTCCTTGCGTGCTCCTGTCGTTACTCATTAACCACGAATTCTCACCAATGGAAGTAAGTTAAAACATGATTGATGAACATTCAAGATCACAATTCTTTTCTATTCAAGTTCATCTAGTTCTTCAAGGGATCTTCAAGTCATATACCAGCAGAAAAGTGGAATTAGTTATGCAAATAATTCAAGGATTTGGGAAATCAACCAGGATTTCAGCATTTAAGGAATTGATTGGGTATAGGAATTGAAGGAAAAAATGTCTACACTGCTACAATGTTTGACAGAATTAGGGACAATATCATATCATTTTCTATCTTCAACAGAAAATTCAAAACATTCGTGGGTTTGCTTTTAATGATGTACTCAGTCATGTCCATCTTTGTACAGATTTTGTGGACCTTCTCCATCTACCTGGAGTCTGTGGCCATCCTTCCTCAGCTATTCATGGTGTCGAAGACTGGAGAAGCTGAGAGCATCACATCCCATTACCTGTTTGCTCTTGGCTCTTACAGAGCTCTCTACATCTTCAATTGGATATACCGCTACTACGCTGAGAGCCACTACGACGTGATTGCGATCATTGCTGGCATCGTGCAGACTGTCTTGTACTGCGATTTCTTCTACTTGTATATTACTAAGGGTAAGTTTAGGCGTTTAAAATAAATTACAGTACACGTAACAGGAAGTAGCAGATCGCAGCACAGAGTAAGAGTAGATTTGGTGAAAGAAAATGATTTTGTTTTCGCCTGGTATTGAACTAAGACCACACCCAGCGTCCACTACAATACTATAGTTGTACTGGGGCATTACACAGTTCTTGCAGGTATATGAGGAGCAAGTCTGGTTACGAGTAGGGAGCTCAACAAATAGAAATCAGTTTGTGCGTGTATCTCGTTATGAGTAGAGTCATCTCGTAGCACTAACGGAATTGGCCTATTTGTCAACGAGCTCCGAATGGACTCCCAAAAACGAAGATAACCTTCGTTGAATGTAACCATACTGGCACCATGGATGGAATTGAATTGAAAAATTGCTTTATTTACGATAGTAGGTAGGTATACAACATAAGAATTAGTAGGTACACGTAATAGGTATAGGAAAAGAAAAAGGATCTTCCGTAACTACCTACCTATCTACTCCTACCCCTTTGCTCAACAACCCAACCCAACCCAATAGTGTTGCTCCTGAGTAGCCAAAAATTGGTTCCAAATATAACCCTATATTAGCCTATATATATAGTCTATTAGGGTAAGACAACAAAGCTGTGGCATCCGGTGATTTATAACAGCTCTCTGGAATGCTCACAACATCGGGTATTACTAGCCAGCCGTGGTCCCCGCCGATTCTACCGAAGCTGGAGGTGGGTTAGCCTGCCATAAACAGGTCCATTTCCCTACCATTCACTAAACAGGCCTCATACAGTTCCTGATATTCATTTTCGAGTATTGAGAGAAACCCATAAGAGAAAATTCTAGACAACAAGAACTTAAAAATCACTACTTGAAATCTAAGAATTTGATCCAATGTTAACGTTAACATTATTTAACGTCTCGTAGGTTGGCTCGTGTCCCGACTCACACACTCGTACAATACGACTCGGGGTTAGCATCTGCTCGTGCTCCCCCCAGTAACATCCTATTAGGAATCCCGACTTGCTACTCATTTACCTGCCAGAACTGTCTATTACTTCTAGATATTCCCCAGCGGATCGTATAACTCCGCAAGAGCTGCTTCAGATTGTTAGATGTGTGTGAGGTGCGTTCACCGCGCCAGTACGGTGTCATCTGGAAACAACAACGTCATCTGAAGGCATAGCCCTAGAAGACAATGGACAGGGTATCCCCGGGTGAGGGCCTCCTCAAAAGCTAAGGTTGTACGTCCAGTGGACGCAAATTCGCGTGAAGAGGCGAATTCACTAGTTTGCCCCTTTTGCCTCTTCGCGCAAACTGACTCTGTCCACTGTAGGCGAATCGACGAATCTACTGATCACTCCACTTCTTCCCTAGTGTGGTTCAAAATGTAATTCAAATGTAGTTCAAAAATGTGGCAATTGTATGCTTTGCACTCTTCAGTTCAAATGAGGAGAAGACGTGCGGCCAGAAGGTATATGAGGGATCAGTGGGTGATGAATAGTTTCCTACAACGGCCACAGTTTGGAGAGTGGCGTCGCGTCACCTGATGGAGGATTTAGCTCCAGAATACTTCTTCAACTATTTCCGGATGGAAAATAGCACCTTTGAATACATCCATTCAAAGATAGAGGACCGGTTATGTCGGACTCCAATTTCAGGGTAACCATTTCTTCAGCAGAACGACTTGCAGTCATGCTCCTGCATCAAAACAATCAATTTTTCGACATCCATCGCCGCCAGTTCGCCCGTTGGGAAACAAACTGGTTTGATTCCCTTCGCGTTCGTCTGTTTTTGTCTGACTTCGTGCGAAGGTGGCGCTTGCAGTGGACGGAGTCCCATGCTGTTGGCCGTGTTTGTTTATAGGCGAACCGGACGTCCAGCCTAAGGTAGGTAGTCGAAAGGTATGAATGAAGGAAGGCTCTGTCCCCATTTCCCCAAACTGTCCCGACTTCCAAATTATGCCCACATTTTCACTTCGCAGATACTTGGTTCATTTTCATCTAGCTAGGTTCATGCCTGAAGGTCATTTGAGCTACTTACCATGTTCTTCAGCTGGTAAATGCAGCCTTCTCTAGTTATTATTTTGTATCATGTTTATCCATTCAGGCGAAAAAGTAGTAGTCCCACGTAATATTCCCGTGGATTGATAATATATTGGCTCCAAATGGGCCGATGTGGGAATGAAACATACCCCTAAGGAGGGGGTCATACCGAATGGAATACCAATATGGAGGACCGATACTGAAAGGCGGCGAACGAATTCCACCCATCTGTAATCGTCACTGGCGCGGTATACTCCAGACTTGGGAGGAACAGGTGCGGCATATGCGTTGAATGCCTATGTGCCAATTGTCATCTAGAAATTCCGTTGAGTTTGTTTAGATACTTACCACCAGGAAGTTGGTACCAAGTGAAAAAAAGTTCTATTCTGCAGCATGAGTTGGTGAGCGAATTTTCAAAGAATAATTTTAACCGATTATATTTGCGATTCTTATAGGAAATTTCACGCTGATTCCGAATATACCATAATGTTCATATGTTTACGATGGTAATTTACAACGAAAACCTCAAAAAACACGTTTTAGCGATTTTTGAAACTAAATTTTCCAAATTTGAACCCTTAGAGTACTCCGAAAATTCTGGCCAACGAACTCATCCTTTCTTTTTATATTATTGACATTTTAAAAATTTTTTGGATTTTTTATCTCGATCCCACGGGCAGATATCGTCTGGAGTGACACATAAATAAATGAATATATATATACATATGAAAAAGTGTTAAATTTCAGGAATCGTTTTAGAATGGTCTGAAACGGATTTCCATGAAGAAAATTTCCAAAAATTCGCATTAAAAAAATTGTGAAGCCATTGCAATAGCTACATTTTCTTCGAAAATTCGCTAAAATAATCAATAGAAGCTAGATGAACTCTTGATGGATAATATTGTATCACTTTGAATATTAAGTGGATTCTCTCAGAACGTTTATAATGTTCCGGATATACAAATAATGTCAGCAGGATTTGAATAGACCACCTACTAACGAAATTTGATTTTATTAACATTACTAACTCCGCTTTTGTTATGAAATAATTGATTCAGTCAAGTTCAGTCACGGATTGTAGAACTGAAGTAATAACAAAGTTCGTCATGCAGCATGGGTTGAAGCGAATTTTCATATAATTAATCATTTCAGTCGATTCTTATAGGAAAAGAAATTCTGCGCTGATTCCGAATATTTCCATAATTATTATCCTATGATTAAGACGGTAATTTACTCTAGAAACCTTGGTTCAAAATTTGACTCCTGAGAGTACTCCCAAAATTGTGGCCAACAAACTCATCCTTTCATTTGTTATCGATATTTTATCGATGATCTTCAAAATTTTGAAGCCATTGCGATATCTGATTTTTTTTCGAAAATTCGCCGAAACTATCCCAAAACAAATTTTGACTAGTTTGTTTTTATTATGAGATTGAAACAAAATTGAGGGTTTATTTTTCTTCAACTATTCATGGAAGTTGATCCACAAAAACGCGATTAGGCAGGTACCTGCTATTGTCTCTCATCGTCTCCACAAATACTCGTAATCTACTTACCTTTTACCTCATCAGTTTTTCTATACCATAACAATAGAAGATATTTTCGTTTCGCTTCTGATTTACCTTCCGATAAACTCTATCATTCATCTATCCGCGCTGAACTAGGTATTAGTTAAGAATTTTTTCGGGACGAATCATTTTCCAACTTTTTTTCATGTATGCAATCGTAATAGGATTTAAAAAAATAAAATAAAAAAGTCGGTTACTGAGGATTTGAGGGTTGTAATACTGATTCCAACAGTTTTGTTTTGTCTATTACAGGTCGTTGGAAAAAAGGGTTGCCTTTGTACTCTCCGTCAAACCTTGAAAACGCGTAGAATGTCTCCTGTGCTCTGCTACGGGCTACGCTTAAATCAAATTAAATCAATTATATTTATTCTTTTTTCAAATTTGCTCAATTTTTATTCATCTTTCCTCGAAACGTCTAAATTGCTCAAGTGGCATAAAGTACAAGATGGTTGATAGGGAAGGAGCGTTTGAACGTTGATCCATTTCATATTAATTTTTGGTTCTTTTTTTTTAATCGCCTTCCGCTAGTTGTAGGCAGTAGACGTGCATGTTTTCCTTAATTTTGATTTCCACGTTCTCGGTAAACTACTCGCATTGTTAAAAATTGGCACAAGGTTTAGAATCCTGATATAAACACTTCAGGCTCACTTCTATTTCCTATTGTCTCCACTTGAGTAGGTACCTACTACTATTCTGATTTTCGGAAGCAGGGTCCATTATCCAATCGAAATTAATTGGGTGGAGTTAAGTTCACGTTATTTTTAAAAACATCTTCTGAACTATCGAGGTTTAAACGAAAATTATGGTTACGTATTTGTGTTTGATCGTGCCACGAATAGTATTTTTTAGCGAATTTTCGAAGAAAATTGAGCTATTGCCATGGCTTCAAATTTTAAGTAATGCGAATTTTTTGAAAATTTTCTTCATGTTAATCCGTTTCAGACCATTCTAAAACGATTCCTGAAATGTAACACTTTTTTATATGTATATAATATGTGTCACTACAGACGATATCTGACAGAGGAGCCGAGCTAAAAACCTGAAAACATTTCAAATGTCAATAATATTGAAAAAAAAAAAAAAAGGATGAGTTCATTGGCCAGAATTGTTGGAGTAGTCCAAGGGTTCAAATTTTGAAAATGTTGAATCAAAAAACGTGTTTTTTTGTGTAAATTACCATCTTAAACATAGGAACATAAATGGTATATTCAGAATCAGCGTGAAATTTCCTATAAGAATCACCCACCAAATCCGTTAAAATTATTCTTTGAAAATTCGCTCATCAACTCATGTTGCATGAATGGGACTTTAATTTATTTTTTCCATTCCCCGTGCGATGAATACCTCATAGGTAAGAAGATATTATCTTTTTGAGATATTTACTTATGTATTAGCAACTGAATGTATTGGCACTTTTTGTCAAATTTACTGAAGTAAGCGAAAAGTGGTGGTACAAGCAGTAGAAATTCACTCATATAATGAGCATAGTCCTTCAAGAAACTGAATTAAACTATACCTAGTTAAATTCAGCTCTAAGGGTGAATGAATAGGGTCATTCGACTCTTCATTCAGTCAGGATGTCCGTGCGAGACAGGGTGCGGTCAGTCTTGCGTTTGAGGCCCAGCAGCACCTTGTCCCAATCCAGGGGAGTGTTCTGTAACTTTGGGGTTATTACAACTGTTGAAAAGTCAAAACGACTGTTGATGGGCAGAACAAGAGTTGTGAGAAATTATCGAGTTGGTACTCGATGTATTGATTGGAAACGATGGATCGATTGTAAATGTCAAGAAGATAGGAAGCAAACATTATAATTAATGGTTCAAATCACTAAAAATTATCACAACTTGGTGTATCACGCTAATATCTCGATACAAACGCTCAAATTATCGCCAGTAAATTATAATAATCCAAGATAACTTGATTCAGTCACCCAACTCATCTTGACAAATCTTCTCACCACCTTCCGGGGTGGTCACAAGCTTGTCCACAGTGGACAGCTTTGGTCAATGTTGCTTCCTTGCAGAACACCTCGCTTGCAAAACATGGTGGCGTTTATCACCTAGTTAAGAACTCAACTGTTGTTACCAATTCTGCTACAGAACACCCCCCCTGGCGGTGAAGATGTGGCAATGGAAAGCCTTAAGAAAACTATTCGGAACAAATCTTATCCCCCTGAGATGACAGGCGATCACTTCAGATGTACAGCCCCAGCCTTCATTTACTAGGTACTTTATTCGTGGTTCAGTCTACCTGAACCAACCGATTGGGGCTCCGAACAGATGAACTAAGGAATGGCTTTGCTGAGTTGGACTCCCGTTGAGTTATAATACATTATAAAAACAGCAATAAGCTATTATTATTATTATAAGATTATAGTTAGTCGTTTTCTAAAGAAGGTTTTGGGTTCCCGTGTGTATGTTAAAGAAAAAGAAAGAGGAACCCATTCTGTAACCTGAAAACTGGATTTGAGCGCCTGAGAAGCTTTATGATTATTTGGCTGCTCTGACGTAGTTGGAATCAAGAGAGTTCAGACCAGCAGGAAGGATTACTCAGAGTTTCACCCCGGTGATGAATGCCTAGAAACCTATAAGCAATAAAAAGAAAACCAAAAAGCAAGAAAAAAGATAAAGAGTTAATTTAAACGTCGATTTCCTCGAAAATAATGAGTTACAAAGTTAAGTCGATTTCGACTGTTAGGCCATCATCAGTAACAAACTAGAACTCTTCAAGACTAACAAACAAGAAAGCTCTTGTTTGTTACTGATGACGCCCTAACCGCCGAAATCGATTTAACTTTGTAACCCATTATTTTAGTGGAAATAGACAACGTTTTTTCATCATTTCCGGTTTTCTTTTTATTGAAATTGGTTTCCACAACTTCGTCGCGAGTGATTTAGTTCGTAAGGCATAAGCCCTTCTGCTTTTTTGCGAAATCGGAAGGTACGCGAGTAGTTGGGGCGTAAGTCCCAAATTACTCTCGTGGTTCGAGTTCAAATACAGCCTGTAATTTGATTTTTGTGCGCCTTAGGATTAGTTTTATAATTGGCAGCTGTCAGCGCCATTTCTTGGCTGCTGTAACGTTCATCTGTCTTTACGTAACTACCTAGGCTACTGAGAACAAGGGATTAGTAGTGGGAAGCTTCGATTTGAAAGGTAAAATCGATTATTTCTTCTTTGGTAATCGATATTATACCTGACGACATTCGAAATGAGAATACCAGGTCTCAAAAAATCCATGTAGGTATTTAAAAATCAAATAAATTAAGTTGAAAAATCAAGTTGGAAGAAATGTCTAACTATATCAGATAGCGTAGCTGAGTAGACATAGATCTGAGAGCTGTGTTATTCGTGTGATGGAAAAAATTATTAATTAAGTAATTTTATGTCTTAAATTCCGTCATTTTCACAGTCCTGGAGTCTGTACTGTTCGAATGTATTTTGACGAGTTTATGTACCTGTAACGTGCATCAATTCAACATCCACATTGAAATTTCTTCTAGTCTGGTCTTCATCTGCTATTAAAAGCACAAGTTATGGAGCAGTGGATTTCCTGCTTCTAATTAAGAGTCCTACGTACGGTTCAAAAAAACATACTTTCATTGTTTGATTTTGGGGTTTTTTATTTACTGAGCTGATCTAATAGGCTATGATTACTGCCCTATGTGGGTTGGGTGCTGTAGGGACGATGTGGTTTTGTGCTACTGAAGAGCTGGTGCGGTTGGGGGAACAGCCACGTCGGTCCCTCTGAGGAGAGTGCAACGTTGAAACCCTTGGCCTTCTTAACTACAGGTTAAATTAAGTTTATGTTTGTTAAGAAGGAGCCGTGTCACAAGTCCGGAAGAGTGTGGATATCGCGTGGTTGTTCTGCCTATAAAATAAAAATAACCCACGAAACCCCAAAATTAACCACTGCCAATTGGGACTGTGCTGGACAAATAACGTCAGTTCCAGCATCCTATCGTGATTCTTTTTATTGAAAAGTAATAAATTAAAATTAATTCACACGAAAAGTTGTCCATTTTTTTGTATTTGTCTTTGCAGGATGGTCATTATAGAGAAGAGTGGTTGTCGTAGAGGGAAATCGTACCAAATGTGAAGTAGTAATTATAGAGGGGATTGTGGGCTCTGAAGGAGGGACGTCAGGGTGGAAAGAGGCAGAACATGTAGGTTGAGACAACATCGGTTTTTTCTCCGAATTTCACTTGAAAATACGAAAAAAATCACAACTCTTCGTGTGAATTAATTTAATTCCCAACTTTCCGTGCAAATAAATTTTAATTCACGGATTCTTTGTGATTTTTTTTTTTTCAATTTACACGATTTTTAATAAATAATTCACATTCTCTACGGATAATTCACACATTTTTGTGCGATCTAATTTTAATTTAAAATAAAGTTTTGAATTGAAATAAATTCGTATTTATTCGAACAGGAATTTATTCGAATTTACAAAAACAATCGTAAATTCGTATTTTTACTAGGTATGTGCTAATTACTTATTCATCCATCCTACATAGTACATGTCTGTGTCTGGATATAATTTATCATTAATTATTATGAATTGACGTCATTTCTTCTCATTATGAATTTATTTTCATTTGTTCCAGTTCTCAAGGGCAAGAAACTGCAACTGCCAGCCTAAAAGATTCATCTCGTCGATGTTTTTTTTTTTTTTTTTTACTCCACACAACACCGCTGGACACCAATAGATTACTTAAACAAGAGAAAAATTTCAGATGAATCGACTGACAAACATAATTATTCATTTTGAAAATGATTAGATATTTATTTAAGATAAACCAAGGGAAAACAAGTCAAAGTTTTTGTCCCTGTTTAAAATCCGAAGGTTTAAACCTGTTTTTAATGCAGTATTAGAACAACAATGATCATTGTTTCTTAACTTCCAATTCTGTTATGAAACGCTATAATTCCGTGTTTCTCCACTTCACAAAACAAAATACATATTTACATTTAGCGATGAAAATATATAATCAACAATATTAGCTGTGTAGTAGCATCCAGAAAAAGTCTTGTGCAAAATGTGAATTTTGGTAGGTGTTTCGAAAACCAATATTATTATTATTAGAAACAAAAAGTTATTGCTGTAAATATTATAACAATTTATATACAAATTTATAAGTAAGAAATTATTTGCGTACAGAATTATTAAAGATCTTAGCACTATTGACACACGCTGGCTCTTTTGTTTGATGAAGTCTTGATCTTCCTGTGTGGTTGTGTACCTAAATAATTAAAATTACTTAAGTAAATGTTGTAAAAATGCATACTTACCTATTTTTTTTTAAATTTATTAATTGGGAGAAATTAGTATTTTAATTACCTATTGTGTTGTTGTTTCTCTCGTCTTTTACGGGGGATTTTCTGAATGATAAGCCTATCTCTTCTTCTTGGTGCATTGTTTGTTGATATCTTCACTTTGTAGTTGTTTAGCGACCTATTCAGAACTGATATTTTGTTCAAGAATAATTGTTTGCTGCAAGGAAATTTGCTGTGTTGTCTGTTCGCTCAGCTACTTTTATTTGTACTGGACACAATATGTCGTTGGTTAACACTGAATTGATGGGTGATTCAGAGGTACGGAATATAATACAAAAATCGACAGCTGCGTTGCAAAAGCCTGCAAGTTCGGAACCTGAAAGTTTCCAGGAGACGGAAAAAAAGGCGGAGGCAAAATCCTGTAAGTTGAAAAACCGATAACGCCATGTGGGTGTAAAATCCTGTATGTTATCAACCGCTTTATTGCCCTTCTCGTTTGTGTCGCAGGAACTTCCAGGGTTTTGCTCTGTGATGGAGAGGTTTCTAACTTACAGGTTATTACAAACTGGCATAGAGAAGAAATGGAGCGTTGTAGTTCGATTCTGTTCCGTGTTCACAAGGCCCACATTAACCAATAAAACTCAAAACCTTATTTTCGGAAAAAAATTGTTCTTACAGGTTTTTGCAGCGTGGCTGTCGAAATACTACTTAGCTAGAGAGTTCCCAGGAAAGAACGACTGGAGATACATATGATAACGGTGTCTAGGGAGTATTGGATGGTGCTAGCAAATGACCGGGTTCCATGTAGGTATATGGAATAACTGTATCCATCTAACTGAATTGGTAGATTATTGCGATAGTGTTGTATTGCCAATAGAAGAACTGTACACTGCGCTGCACACGAGCGGTTGTATCTTCCAATACAATACAACGCGATTTTGAAGCAATTAGCAGGTCTCCTAGGAACTGAAAAGTAATTAGTGTTCCGAGGTGATCCAGTACAATTTTTAGGGACTGTCTGATGTAATGAACAGGGCGAGCATCAACTTTATCTTATCAAGATAAAACTCCGTGCATGCTAAGAAGCCGCATTCGGCTCTTATTCCTGTTTGTTCTGTATATTACATCCTTTGAAAACCTCTTCCTTCTGAGAGTGGATGAAATTAATTCAATCTCATCCAAACACATCATTGAAGTTTTCGTTAGAATCACCAAAAGGGGGTTCGTGGTTGTTTCTTAGTATGGCGAATTATATATCCCAGCTTCTCAAAAAAGTTGGATGAGCCGATGGATGCTGTGTAGGTCTTCACTCAGATTTTCGCCCTGTTATCTCTTATCTGGGTGGGAACCTTAGCTCTAGAAGAGTCTTTCCAGCCTTTTTTCTCAGCCAATCGAATGTTTGAGCTGAAAATATACTTCCAGGGGGTTTTGAGGCTGCTGAATCAAAATTTGAGGTCAAAAATGAGTATTCCCGACCCACAATAAATGTATCCCAATTTTCGGTAGGTGAATTTCCTCCATGATGGCACCGTCAGAGTGGAAATACATCAATTCCCTGTTACACTTTGAGGCAGGTACTTCCTCGTTCTGTCTTGCCCAATAATTAGCAATCAGTATTTTTTTAAACATTTTTGTGCACTGTTTCTCAAGAGTAAACAGTTAAACTAAGAATATCCCTCTCATTCGAAACCATTTTTCATATTCCATCTATCTACCTCGAGCTTGAAGTCACAATCACAATAAAAGCAACGCGCACAACTGTTTTGAACCTCCCACCAAAGTACCTGCCTATAGATCCACGGGAGAAACTTTGAATCCCTTCGGTGAATTCTTCTGGAGTACCTCCATAAACTTATCTCTTATCATCGAGCAGATTCATTTTCCCCTCAAAATTGTCCTGATTTCTCTCCAGCAGCTTGATAGTCGTGCATTCAACACCCACAGTCGATGCAGAGCAGTGCAGCCACTACACGAACATATTTCGAACCGCTCACTTTTTCATGTCTCCTCGGAAGCTCGACTCAATCGTTAGTTCGCTCTTCCGCCATCTAGGGGTCGCCATACAAATACAGTTTCTCCAGGGGGGGGGGGGGGGGGG
>JAEMON010000012.1:14581378-14602983 GCA_030264115.1 Lygus lineolaris
CATTTTCTTCGAAAATTCGCTAAAACGTTGTCTATTTCCACGTTAGTAATGAGTTACAAAGTTAAATCAATAGGTAGTTGAATCGAGAGTTAAATCGAACTTATTTGTTACTGGATGATGGCCTAACCGTCGAAATTGATTTAACTTTGTAACTCATTATTTTCGTAGAAATAGACAACGTTTTTTCATTAACTCCGGTTTCTTTTCATTGAAATGGGTTTCCACAACTTCGTCGCGAGTGATTTAGTTCGTGAAGAGATTGTAGTATTTCAGCCGTTTCGAATTTTTTCATTCTCGACCTCAAATTGGGATTATGCGGCCTTGAAAACTCCTGAACTCCAATTTTCAGCTCAAAATTCGTCACAAAACGGGTGGAAAGGTTTCCGCATGATGCCACGGTATCATGGGCCCATATCACGGTATCATGGGCCCAACAATGTGGTACCTATTGGTTAAAAGTTGGGTCGGCCGATCAGATCCGCTCTACAGGGTGTCTCTTAAGTGGTGGACCACCCTTACTATTTCCGTTGTTTCGAGGTGTAGAAAAGAACTTCAAATGGTAATCCCCCTTAATTTTTCATAAGGAATTCAACCATCACATTTTCGCGCACCTCGCGCGCGCGTAAATGCGCGTAGCGCGCATTAACTTCGTTTTGTCGAATGAGAACCCGCTTTTTTTATTCCAGATTCGGATTCTACGCAAAATTGCATGAAAAAATTACACCTCACTCGAAAATTTTAGTGCGCAAAAACGTGCGCAATAACGCTCTAAATATGTCCTAAAAACAAGAAATTGAGTTTCTAGGTGTAGTGAACTGACAAGTATGATACATGATTTGAATGTGTTTTTTCACGCTGAATAATGTGGTTATGTTGAATTTTATGATTCGAGCCTTTAAATGTCAAATTTTCATGAAAAACAAAAATACATTCTTTGATTCGTCAAAAAAATTGAGCAATCCAGAATGTATTTTTGTTTTTCATGAAAATTTGACATTTCAAGGCTTGAATCAGAAAATCAACATCACCATGTTATTCAGCGTGAAAAAACACATTCAAACCATGTATCATACTTGTCAGTTTACTACACCTAAAAACTCAATTTCTTGTTTTTAGGACATATTAAGAGCGTTATTGCGCACGTTTTTGCTCACTCAAATTTTCGAGTGAGGGGTAATTTTTTCATGAAATTTTGCGTAGAATCCAAATCTGGAATAAAAAAATGGGGTTCTCATTCGACAAAACGAAGTTAATGCGCGCCACGCGCATTTACTCGAGCGCGCGGCGCGCGAAAATGTGATGGTTGAATTCCTCTTGAAAAATTAAGGGGGTTTACCATTTGAAGTTCTTTTCTACACCTCGAAACAACGGAAATAGAAAGGGTGGTCCACCACTTAAGAGACACCCTGTATAGTGGACGCACCTCGAGATTTCGGCGGCGACGCGACGATCCACCAACAACAAATCGTTGTATAAATATATCATGGTCATAAGTCAACAATAAATCATCGTATTTTTATTGCCAGCGAAACAAACCCTGTAGATTACGTCCTTAGAATCTATTTGTCCTCAATTTCCCCCTTCCTCCATCAAAAACTCCTGGTAATCTGGATTTTTAAAATTCCAGTTTTCCTCCCAGTGAACTGACAGGGAGGCTACGACTACTCTAGGAATACCTAATATACCTACTGGCTGATATTTTTATGCTCCATTCCTGTACAAAAGTAATCACAACGTGGATGAACATGTATATCTAGGAATTTACAATAAACTTTCCTGTACGGGAAACTTATTGATGTACATTCCTTAACCACAAGGTGATGGGGGGGTATTTCCAATGTTCACGAGGTGAAAGTTGACTGTTCCAAACTTCGCAAGCGCCCCACCAACCATGATCTGGGCCGTTTTATGATGTATTTCAGGTCAGAAATGCCGGCGTAGCAGATAGTTGGCGACGACGATTGCAGAGATGTAAACAAGTAGCTCAGAGACGAGTGAGTGACTTTTCGGAGATGAGATCGGGAGCACGTCAACAACCTGTAAGAAAAGGTTATTATTAGTGAATGTAGTTAGGTGCCACCTTTACCTATACTTATAATTTACCTACATAAATTTAAGACATGAAACAATAACGGCGTAGGTACATTATCATGAGGACAGCTGAACCAGAAAGTTACTTCGTTCAAAATAGTAAAAAAAAGTCCCATTCATGCAGAGTTGATGAACGAATTTTTGAAGAATTATTTTAACCGATTTAGAGCTGATTCCGAATATGCCATTATGTTCCAACGTTTGGTAATTCACACCAAAAACGTCAAAAAACGCGTTTTTTTAAAGCGATTTTTGAACCCTTGGAGTACTCCAAAAATTCTTCGGATTTCGTAGCGCGTCACATGAGAGATTATTTTAATTATATCAAAAATCAACATCTGGGCATCCCAGATTTCTTCACTAATGGTAAGTTGATCAAAGGGCCATTGATTTTCTTGCATCAAGTGGCTATGAAGTAAAGTGGTCTTTCGACTCAAGAACGGAGCGGCTCAAACAAAAAGAGAAGAGGCGCCGAAGGCTTTGGTCGAGAGTAGCTAGAGAAAGAAGGACTACAAGACTAGTAGGTAGAGGTATGTATAGTTTAGAAAGGAGAGGGTATGCCATACAAGCTCATAAGGCAATAGTGAAGAGAGGGGGCAATAACGGTAGGGGGCTGTTGAGCAGGGGGTGATGGACAAAGGCTCTACAAGGGCCTACCCTCTCGATCAGGCTCTCGAATGTCATACGTACGTCCTTCTCACGAGTCCTTTGTCTGGTCAACTTAAAGGGGAGATAAAAACTGAAAGCCTTTTTTGTAAACACGATATAAAAGAGCGTGGTATAAGATCTTACTGGCTGTAAAGAGAGAGAGATCAAAAACCGTGAAATTAGGTTAGAACACGATCATAGTTTTCAAGCATCCATAATTGAGACCACATCTGATAGATTCAAATCTGCCGTATTCCCCCAAATCTGACCCCCCCCCCCCCCTTTCTAATTTAAAAACGAGTTTATAACGTTCGATTGCCGATAAACATAAATTTGTTGCTCTTGTGGCAGGAGCCTAGAGTATAAATCATGCACTATAGTTTATATGTTGCAAATATGTGCATTTTGGGGCACATAAACCTTGCTCACCATGGTTGGAAAAAACAGAAGAACTTTTTTACAAAATAATAGGAAACAAACTTATCTACTCCCGAAATTAATACTGTGCACAACAGATTAATAGTGATGAAGAACTTCTTTATCTATTACTCCATCTTCTCAATGACCTCTTCTTTATTCTCATTAATCTTTTTTAAATAAGGACCCTAGTACCTATCTCTCTTTTCATTTTTTTTAAATTTAATTTTTTCTATTTTGATTAGTACTAATTTAAGAACAAAAAACGCCTGTCACTGTTTCCTCTTTACTTTTTTATAAGTACGCACGGTTTTTGAAATAAATAAATAAGTACCTAGGTTTCCAGAGGTTTACCACAGCGGGAGAACAACAGATCTCGTCTTACGGATTTGTGATTTACGGATATCTCTTCCAACTTTCTGTTCGTTAGAGGGGAGGGAAGGCCTCTATGCTAGATCTCTGTTGCCGACCAACAATATCGGATCCCCATCACACCAAGGAGTTGTTCCGAAAAGAATGTGGCCTGCTTATTGTTAATAAAATGCTAGGTACTTTATAGACATGTGTATAATACCCCTGACACGGTATTTCTCTCAAAAACGTCACATCTGGGGCCGGTATAATTACGTGTAGATATGCCTAGATAGACGAGGGTATACAGGTAGTGACAAATAACTACGTTACTATACCAAACGTTACTATGCAGAGTATGGACCATTCAACGAGAACGGGCGCCGGCGATAAGGGTCCCCTTGGTAAAATAGTGATAAGGGTCCCGTCGCGCATTAGTTTATCCGATCTCCTCAGTTGATTGCCTGCAGCCATGTCGTTGACACAGATTAAGGACGGAAGTCAGAAAGGACGCGATGGGTTATTTATTTCAGGTTACAAATTTACTTTTCATAAACATTTAACTGGTGATGTAAGGAGCTGGATATTGTTCGTCTAAAACCAAATTAAATTGTTCGTCTAAAACCAAATTAAAATGCAATGCTTTCGCGAAAACCTTACATTCGGAGGTGCTAAGTTGAGTACATTGTCCACAAAGCGAAGCAGAAACTTGTGAGATACGAAGATCCGTCCAAAGGAAAGCAGAAGCCAAAATTATGAAAAGACAACGATGGGTAACACATCTCATTAGAGAACACAGCTCTGGCTCCACCATCGGAAGAAAACTCCTATTCATATGTTCGCAAAATTTCAGCAAAACTTGCCCCATTTTAACGACGAGAACAAAAGTAATGTTCAAAACCTCTTCCATATCAACTCACGAACTAACTTATACCTATGTTCCTAAAATGTACTGAAATATAATACCTTAATTCATTAGTGTACGTTTGATTACTCTCCTCACACATTACCTAGCATTCAAACGCTTTCCAGCATTTGGGACCCTTCACTACAACCGGACCCTTTCACCGTTTTTCTACGGGACACTTTCCTCGATTTTTTCGAGACTCGGGACCCTTTCCCCGGTTTCCCATGAGAACATCCTTCTTGTAACTAACTAAGTAGATGAATTAACGTTACATGAGATTGCCAATGCCAGAGTAGGAGAATTGTGCTGCAAGTCAGTCAAACCTACCATGTTGACCTGGAGTTGGGCGGTAGTCGTGGCCTAGGGGCCGTAGGGCGAGCCGCAGAGGATGACGGACGTCGTGACGGCCGTCACGATGAGAAATAGCCACAGCAGGAGTCGGTCACAGACTAACGCCACCTGAAGGCACGGATTTAACATTTTATGGGAGTTTAGTACCTAGTTTAATAGTAGTTTAATGATCAGTGGGTCATCGACATCTCGTTGTGTCCCCGAACTTATCAAATTTCAAGTGACTTCCATCTCCCGGCTGTGCCGCCTTCTAGGCTTCAGGGCAGCATCACGGCGTTTAGTTGACTTATACTTAGGACTGGTATAATTCCTATCACATTTTTGTTGTTTTGCCTTCCATTATTTTCTGTTACATGTTCCTATTTGACAATTGTTCATTGGTGTCAACCCGGATTTTGACTTTTTTGTTTCTCCTCTCTCTTCGCTAAAGAAATTAATTGCCTCCTCCTCTACGATGCTCTCATAATCGAATAATTTTAAGTCAACTCTCAAATTTTCATGTAGGTACCCATCACAAACCCATCTGTCTACATTTTTGTTATTTTCGTTCCTCTGTATTATTCTATGTATTATCTAATGATGTGAACTATTTTTATTCTGATGTATCATTATCCAAAGTGTAATTGGGCTTGGCCCGTTCCAATAAAATAAATAAATGAATTGTCCTGCACAATATGTTTTGACAAATAATACTAAAAAATAAAATAAAATAAAAAATTGAGATCTCGATACCCCACTCCCTTCTTCACCGACAACAAGTTGAGGACGTCATACGAGCCTGTGAGGTTGGAATTATATGATGATATTGCTGATAATTACAAATTTACCCCATCTCTCCTCCCACAAAATTCCACAAGAAAATAATCGCACAATAACAAGAGGTACACAAAGGCAGTACCTCCAAAGGCATGACCAATCTATGTATAAATTGATCCTCTACTAATATGAATTGAATCACTACGTTGTTTTAGGCGTAATGTCCCTCATTTTAGTGAGCAATTTTCGGACCCTCAGTGAATCGTTGTTTCACCATTTCCAATCCATCACGATGGGGAAACGTATGACAACGTCGCCTTCTGCCTGCTAAGAGATTAAGGAGTGTCTAGATTGTAATTCGTATTTCGAACAGGCCGATCGATCTATTATTCCGACTTTGAATCTGGAAATTGATTATGATTCTGCTAGCAAAACTCTATGTTATGGATACCTGGCATTTCAAAAAATGTTCAAATTTGAGAAAAAAATATTTGTTCACCATGGAAGAAAATTTTTGGAAAATCGAGACCGAATGTACAAACCTCAGTTTGGTAATACCATTTACAGAAAGCTTTGCAGAATGAAAATCGGTCCACCAGTTCAAGAGAAAAAGGGAAATTAATTTTCGTTCATTTTGAAGCGCAACGTGGTGGCAGTTTTTGGAACTACACTAATGCCTTTCACTGATCATTATTTCTCTCCCAATATGAAGATATACATCCAATAAATTGGGGAGATCAAATTTAATGAACCAATCACACCAAAAACTCACTTGTTTCCATTCGATCTCCGCCATTTCCCTCTTCTCTTTCTCTTGAAGGCGGATCTCGTTTTTCTCTATCGACATGTTGACGTGATGAAGCATCCGTAGTAGATGCGTTTCGAAGCTGTCGGTAGCTGTAGGTAGTAAAATAATAATTATATTAAAATTAATAAGTATAAATATAGAAATACGTTGTACCTACATAGCAGGGGCGAGGCGATACTTTTTTCCGAGTCATTGCAATTAGGTGCATGTGAAAATATTTCAGTCTTCAACAAAAAAAAAGAAGAAGGAAAGTTTTTTCTTTGATTTTTAGGATAAAATTTATGACCCATGTGGCGGTCATTACGATTAATATAGAACAAATTAATACCCAATTTTCCCTGAAAATCCAAAATGCGTCAATGATTTCTCCATAAAGTTCTTCTTTCAATCAAGATTTATACGGATCACAAAAAACTCACTAACAACTTCCCGTGGGCTGTACCTACTCGAGTACATGGATATGTATCATTGGTGTTGTTAAAAATACGTGACTTTAGGTGGAAAACATCTGTTTCGAGGCTTCACACTACTTTCCTTGCCCGTAGAAACCTGAAAATGGCTATTTTGTGGATTTTACGCTGATTTTGGCCCTCAGGATATTTTTGTGGAAGTGAGGGGTATTGGAACTTGTTTTTACCTGTCAGAAGAGAAAGTCCTGTGAATTTCATCAAAATGGTTAGAGCAATTTGGGAGGAAAGCTAAGGAAAAATAATGTTTCTAATTTTTTGTCACTATTTTCTCTAGTCATTGCCGCATCTAGCGATGACTGGAGCCCTCGCCACTGCTACATAGGTACTATGTACACGAATGTAATACCTATCATTCTATTTATTCAATAACCAATGCGTCCATCTGTCCCGATGTTCCCGAGATTGTCTAGGATTTTTCTGTTGGATTAGTCCCGATTTAGACCTATTTTTAGCTTAAAGAGTGTATGATTGTGAACGTGCCTATAACACGGAGTTTCGAGACCTAGGAATCTCAGCAGCAGTAATCCACTGCACCACCACCCGCGAATTGCCAGAAAGAAGCCTACGTAGCCAAAGTAAGATTTAAGGTAAGTAGGTGTCTAAGATGTTTCTTTTTTGTTGAGTGCCTCAACTTTGAAATAGCATACGTAGCCTCGGGGTCACAGTTCTATCGAATTTTCTTCGTAATTTTGGGAAAGGAGAGTGGTCCCATCGATCATTACAGATCTGACTTAGGCAAAATTCCGGATTTTATGGTTTCCAATCATTGCTTGGGTTTTTCTCCTATACAAGACCGGTGTATCTTCGCATCTATTAGCTTTATCTGGTACCTACCAGATTCGAAAGATAGTGCTGAGGGGTCAAGACGCTGAGCGGAAATTGAATACGGTGGTTATTGAACAGCTCATTAAAGATTTTATCACACAAAAAAAGTAGGGAAACGTATATTGAAGTGGTTTACGCACCTTTACCGACGTTGGAATTCGAATTATTGGGCGACGAGATGAAGCAGGGCGACCTCTGCGACGAGAAGGTCGCCAGACAGTTGCAGACCTCCGCTGACATCCACTTGGACGACCTCGTCCCTTCTGTCCTTTGCCGCCCCTCCAACAGAAATAAAAATGAAAATATAGCATATCGATGAGGAAGATAGCAAAAGTCCCATCCATGCAGCATGAGTTTGATAAGTGAATTTTTGAAGAATGATTTTAACCGATTGGTGGGTGATTCTTATAGGAAATTTCACGCTGATTCCGAATATACCATACGTTCCTATGTTTAAGATTGTAATTTACACAAAAAAACCTTAGAAAATGCGTTTTTTAAAGCGATTTTTGACTCTAAATTTTCAAAATTTGACTTTTGGAGTACTCCAAAAATTCTGGCCAACGAACTCATCCTTTCTTTTGATATTATTGAAAGAGATGAAAATCGCGAGTGTTGGCATTTTGAAAGTTCGACCACAGAACACTGTATTGAAACCCGGACGAATAGGGTGTGCGCACGGTGGGTGGGTAAGGAGCGGTAGGAGGTAGGTGACGTCATTAATAATGTCAAAGCCCTTTTCGGCTCCCCATGAATATATTGCATTTTTTGACATTTTTATGTTGTTTGCTTTGGCACATAAACTCGCACATAAACTCGAAATTCGGTTTGGCAGAAAACATCGAAAATCGTCACGAAAACCCGTGACGAAAAAATCCCGTTCAAACACCCGATAAACAAAGTAGATAGGTACCTAGTTGTTAGTAAGATACCCCGCGATGAAAGTAAAAAAGTTAACTTACTTCGACTGAGCAATAAATTGTCTTTGCTGCGGACGAAAAGTTCCATTCATGCAGCATGGGTTGGTGAGCGAATTTCCAAAGAATAATTTTAACCGATTTGGTGGGTGATTCTTACAGGAAATTTCACGCTGACTCCGAATATACCATATGTTCCTATGTTTAGGATAGTAATCCACACCAAAAACCTCATAAAACACGTTTTTTAAAAGCGATTTTGTGACTCTAAATTTTCAACATTTCACCCTTCGGAGTACTTGCATTTCCTGACTTGTACGCAATCAGTATTTTTTTTTTTTTAAACTCCTATTTCTGACAGTTCTCACTGAGATGAGGATTTCAAATCTTCGTAGCTTGATCATACTTTTTGCGTGCTCCTCCGTCGGCTCTTGCTGTCTTCCCCAGGGACAGCTATTTAAGGGGCCAAAGAACTGATGTAATTCGTTGTTTCCATATTTTTCAGCCAATTTTTTTCGATTTTGATGCGGTTCGCGGCATTCTTCTTGTTATTAAATTCTCTAGGGGAATCAGCTATGTACAGTTTTAATTTCTTAATTTTGATGTTTTCACGTCCTAAAAAAATCAAAATTGGCATAAAGGGACCTCATCCTACCAAGAGAATGACAGAGTAGGACGAATGCCGCCGACCGCATCAAAATCCGTTGAAAATTGGCCAAGAAAATGAGAAAAACTGTGCAACGCTAAAATGGTTATGGGAGGGGGAGGTTATATGTTTCTTATACTTACAGGTCCTAACCAGTAGTAATGTTATAGTAAGGAGTTCCTATAAACTCTTTGGTAGCCGAGATTAAGATATGTTTGAGGAAATGTTGGGCTCACTCCCTTGGTCCCTTAACCCTAGAAGGGTACTTTTACTTAGATTCGACGTGTATTCAATTTTACTCGTATTTGCATGTGGTGACCGCTAGGAGCTCAGCAGGGGCTTGAGACTCTAGGAGTGCCTCCCACCAGTCATAGTTAAAAAATTGAAGTGTTTAATCAGGTTATTTTTATGTTCCATAAATCTTAAAGGTAAAGTCCAAAAGGTCCCATTCATGCAGCATGATTTAGTGAGCGAATTTTCAAAGTATCATTTTAACCGATGTGGTGGGTTAGTCTCATTGGAAATTTCACGCTGATTCCGATTATACCATATTTATGTTCCTATGTTTAAGATGGTAATTCAAGTGTTAAATTAAGTGTTAAATTTCAGGAATAGTTTTAGAATGGTCTGAAACGGATTTCCATGAAGAAAACATTCAAAAATTTGCATTACAAAAATTTTGATGCCATTGCAATAGCTTCATTTTCTTCGAAAATTCGCCAAAAGGAGCTACAATGCTGTGGAAAAATGGTTACGCAGGTACCAAAAGATTTTCACCTATAAGTATTCAATGAGTTGAAAAATTATACTTTTGTTTATTGAGAACCTTGTTATTTGAAATTTTCTCGTTTTAGAGATGGAAACGGCAATTTAAGAAAATGTTTCAGAGGAGTTTGTCGAATCGACGTGTGGGTACCTTTAAGCGGTAGTAACTCCAGGGTACCCTTCTAGGGTTAAGAGGGTGCGTCTGTATTAATTATTGCAGATGTCGAAGAATTGATTTGATTTACTTACAATCTTGTTTTGCCTGGGCTCGATCTGTAGGAAGAGGATGGTGGCGAGCTTGTCGAGGACGACGTTCTTGATGAAGGGCGGCACTTTGGTGCCTCTCACGCCTCTGTGGTACACGTTGAGCGTCACCACAGACAGACCCGAGGCGAATGTCACCAGGCAGATACTCACCCCGTAGTACAGACCTGCAACATCCCAAGCAGAGTGCCTACTGTAGGTACCCATCAAAGATAATTCAATTGTGAATAATTCATTCAATTTTGATTCGAAAGTATAAAGATACCAACATTCGTTTTAGTTAACCTTTGCCTTTTCAATGAACCTGATTACTGTGCCCCAATTTTTCGGGAGCTGCAAACTTAAGTTGAACTTTAACAATTTTCGTGCTCGATTCCAAAGGTTCATTAGGTATTGAAAATAATAAACCGAAAACATGGAGAAGCTGCGCTTTGCTTAGAAAGTTATTAGTATTTTATTGAGAAGTATAAAGCCATTTTGAAGTTCAAGGAAGTCCTGAAACAGATTTGTAAGCATTTTTTCATGATTTCCACTCTGATATCGCAATTTATATCCAAAATCCGTTTATTAGGACTTGAGAAAGCACAATCTATTGGGGTTATTGTTAACGAGGATGCAAATTATGAAAGCCAAATATGGAAGAATCATGGCAAGAGACTTAGAAACATTTATCGTTACGATTTACTCTTTATTCGGGGACCGTTGCCTTCCCCGGCATATCTTGGGTTTTTAAAGTTCGTGTTTCTGACTAATGATTTATCGATCGCGTGAAATAGGAAAGCCAAACCATCCCGATCAATCTTTTTGATTTCTACCCCAGCGATCTCAGAAAGCCTCCCTCTACGAAATTTACTTCTAGTGAAATTATACGTACATTATTGCCAGATAACTAGACCCTGTCTATCCCCGACCTATCTAGGCATTCAACGCTTGTTTCAGGCTAATGGTTGGATGATTGCTATAAACACGAACGCAAAACCTTCTCAATCCTATTATAAAAATAATTGGTTGTCGTCTGTCGGTCTGTCACTCCCAAATCGATATCGATGAGGACGATAGCAAAATAATCAGAGTGTTCCTGGAAGTAACATGTAGCCTGTGGTAGAGGTCCTCAGACCTCAGATATTCCTAACGCAGGCTCATTGTTTCCTCTAGAGCATGGTGGTCCGCGGACCCCAGTGGTCCGCGAACAATGGGGAATGATCGTGTATGAGAAAATCGAATTTTTTCCACTCTTCTATTGTTAATAGGAATAAAATAACACTGTTAATACAAATAAAAAAATAGTTGATAGTTCTGGTGTGGCGAAAATTCGGAATAAAATCTCAGCAGCTTGAAAAACAGGCGCCATTCCGACGGCCCTTGAGCCACCCGGTAACACGTCACACTAAAAGAACAACTGAAAGAGAATGTGCAGAGATCACACAGGGAGCAATGAAAACATAATTTAGTTGAATAATTGATTATTATTAATTAGTTAATAATTAATTCAATCAATTATCTAATTGAGTTAATTATATTCTCACTAATCTGGGGCTAAAACAGTGTTGTTTTTGTTTGGTTGACAGGCCTTCACGGATTTTGGCCAATGACAGACGACACCCGTTACAACGTAACTTTCCCGCCATATTACAAAAATGAAAATTTTAATAAATTTTCTAAAATCACAGATACATTATTTTTGCTCTACGGCTTCAATATTGTTTCTTTTAAGCCATTACCTTACAGAAAAAAAAATAAAAAAAATTGATGATAATTCCCCATTACTCAGGGGTCTGGGAGTTGTCATCGGAAAATGTTTCGTCAGTAATTTAATTGAGAGTTACGGTCAGGCAGCATAGCAATATTTTGAGCAAATTTTAAGTACCCATATTTAATAATTTAAATGCATTTTCAAGTTGATTTACACTTGTTTGATTATATATTTATGACAGCCGTCACAGGTAAGCAATTACATACCTCCCCCCCCCCCCCTCCCCGTCCTACTGACTCCCTTAGTACGCGTTTTAGAAAAAAATCCGAATCGCCTGTAACTGTAACTCCCCTTTATTTTTTGAGTAGAATCCAAATTACTTTTTCCGCCAATCTTCAAAGCAGAATTGCGCAAATAGAAAAACTGATACCTAACCCCACTCGATTCAGCGTAAAAAATTCCCCCAAACTCATGTAACGCATGTGGTAATTAAATATACTTACACAAAAGTCGTTTTTTCGCGTTTTGCGCATATTTAGTGTGTATTTGCGCCGATTGCCGCGTACCTACTCTAACAATTAAAAGATAGGTTATTTTCTCATGAAATTGAACGTAAAATCTGAATCTGCAATAGAACATGGAGGTTCCCATTCGGAAGAACAAAGTTAGTGCACATTGCGCACGGTTCGCGTATGCGTACGTGCGCAAATATTCCATATTTGAATTCTGAAAGTAGAGGGGAGTTAAGGTTTGGATTTGTTTTCTAAAATATGCACTATGGGAGCTGGGTGGGGGGGTTATTTAGCATAAATATGTTTATAAATCAGGGGGTCCTTGAAATTATAGCTACAGTTTCTCTCCAGTACAGACTGGACCAACGAGAGCCACTTCTCAGGAGTCACCCAGTATGTTTATTGGTAGATCTATGTTTGTAGTTCAAGGTGCCTTTCAAGTTCCATTCATACAAACGTTCCAGATTGTCGATGTCAATAGACGCACTCAGAGCCGACTTCCGTCGTGAAATAATTGTAAAAGCCCTTCATTGCGACATGAAAAGTGCTCTCGGCGTTGAAATGAAAAGCCACTCCACCGTGAAATTGTGAAGCTTCGCGGAGGGCTCTTGAAATCTTTTTGTGACGAAGCGTCGAGTGGTGCCTCAGCTATTGTCAAAGAGACTCTCCACAAACAGTGGAGCTTTCGAATCGCACTACGACGGTAACAGAGCTTGTTAGGAAATTGATAAGAAATTATTTTCATGATTTGATCTGCGTTCGTAAAATATCAGATTCCGTGAAAAAAAGTCCTATTCATGCAGCATGAGTTGATGAGCGAATTTTCAAAGAATAATTTCACCCGATTTGATGGGTGATTCTTAGAGGAAATTTCACGCTGATTCCGAATATACCATATATGTTCCTATGTTTAAGATAGTAATTTACATCGAAAACCTCAACTCAACGTCTTTCAGCGATTTTTGAAACTGAATTTTCAAAATTTGAACCAATGGAGTACTCCCAAAATTCTGGCCAACGAACTCATCCTTTCTTTTATACGTTTTCAATTGACATTTTAAATTTTTTTTGATTTTTTATCTCGATTCCTCGGTCAGATATCGTCTGGAGTGACACATGTATGTATAAATATATAAATATAAAAAAGTGTTACATTTCAGGAATTGTTTAAAAATGGTCTGAAACGGATTTCCATGAAGAAAAAGTTCAAAAATTTGCATAATTTAAATTTCCTTCGAAAATTCGCTAAAAAGGAAATATATTTCTAGTTTGTATTCCACAAAATTCTGCACTTCATACTCATCCTGCACTCGTTCGGTGTAAATTAAATGCATAAGTACCTAATCCAGTTTACTTACATTAATTGATTACGAGATTATCCCGGAGTTTTTCCTGTTGTCAAACATCAAAAATTAATGAAAGGAAATGAACCTAAATTATTTTAAAAACACTTGAGGTGATCTGTTAAGTAAGGCGACCTACCTACTGTTATTAAAAACAGAAAAAGATTCAACACTATGAAATGGATTTATTCGCATGGGAAATGTCCAAAATTTCACCTAGGTACATTACCTACCTAAAATGTTGAGCTTATCAATCTACCCAGAATGGTAATCCCTTATCTATATAAACCTATGGAAAATTACAAATTAGCAGGATGGTAGGATGCAAGGTGGAACTGCAGTTATTTGACCTGCCCTCAGTTCCAAGTAGCAGTGGTTTATTTGGGATTTTGGATCAGCTCAGTCAATAGATAACCCACAAAATCCCAAAATTACTAAATTAGTTGTCCACTAATTTGGAGCGGTTTTTTAAAATTATCTCTTAGAACCAAGAGCGAACAATAACCCGACTCCAAAGTTGGTAATTCCTACATGAAAATATAAAAATATTGTAAATAACTCTAAAATGCGAGTACTCACTGATGAGAGGGGTTTTTTCCGTTGGTGGCAGAGTTTCCCTGATGGTCATGAGAAACACAGTCATGGACAGGAGAGCGCTGATCCCCAGAGTCACTTTTTCCCCGCTCTCCGATGGCACGTAAAATACCAACAGAGCTGAAATAGATGGGCAGCGTTACTCGTTGGTGTAGAATAATTGCTGAACAAAGTTTGAGGTCAGATCGAGGGCACATCCTACGAGAACCAAACACATTCTAGGCAAAACCCGCACGACCGGCAGGTCTTGAAGGTGGGGTATAACTTACGCGCCGTACTTGCTAAGGGGGTTCGCTCGAAATACAACATTGACGACCACCATTGGCCAATTCAATAATAAATTAATACACTTTATTATGTACCTCTGGAAATTCCGATTCCAAAAAGCACCAATAATTCATTGATTGATGTATTTTTCGTGCTCGCAGAAGCCTTAGAAAATCTCCCTTTTTAATAGAAATTTTCAGGTTTTTCGCTGCATTCTTCCCATTATATATCTTACATTATTATTGAGGAAATCTCCATCACCAGCTTCTCACAATGACATTTAGAATAGATAGACGAGGGGAATTTTCTCGGATGGCAAAATCAGGGTTTTTATGCTGATGAGAGATAATACCGCAAAACTATAGGTGATGAATCGATTTTACAGACTCAATTACATCGATACCGAACAAAATCGACCAAATCCCCCTCGTCTATCGAAAGAGCTACCCATTGCCAAAAAAAAAAAAGTCAATTCGATCTAGTAGGTCGTGAGAAACCGGGAAGAATGTGTTGGAAAAAGGGATTTTTTAGGAGACGCATTTGAAGCAGCAGGGATCGCCCGGAAAAATAATTTTCTCGCGATCTAATTTCGTCCTCATTCTCTGTTCAGTTTTTCTACCTCCACAATTACCTACACATTGTTGGATTCATCCTCATATTTAGGAAATTTCTAATGATTTTCACAAACAACCGATTCGTTGCTACGGAACTTTAACTTCGCCAGTTATCATCATACAAAAATCGTTCACCACTCGTTGGATAGCCCTCGATATACCTAACCATATTACGTTAACCATTGCGGATTGCGTGGCCGACAAGCTGCGGTCAGCGTGATTTACGATGATTTTCACGTACGTTATTTGTATCGTCTTGTAATTCTTACGTGATTTTTGAGGCTCCTTTAAGTATCTAACTACCGTCGTTTTTGTATGTATGTGTCGTTTGTATGGACGTTCACTAAGTCAATTTGGTATCGTTTGTTACCCAGCTATTTTGCTGTTAAAAGTATAAATATACTCGTATTTTTTACTTTGTGTTTTAATGTTTGGAAATTTCAAACGCATTCGCCCTTACCACTATATTTTATTAATGACATATTTTGAGGTTTTGATTGCATATTTCGAGTTTTAGCAACATATGTTAGTTGCGTAAAACAGCTTTTTTAGTGACATAATGAATCCCATCCCTGCTCTCGACACTTTGGTCTATTCAGAAGCAATAATAACAGTTTTTTGTTTAGGTAATCATTTGCAGAGTTGTCGGGCTTTGGGGCACAACTCCGAGATGACCAACTATTGGTCCCTTGAATTGTCCTCTTATGTACACCAGTCACGTGCGTGCAGGAGTACTCTCAGGTGTAGGATACGACACGACACGCTAACGATCCACGACACGTGACGTCGGACGTACCTATGCAATTGATGAGTATGCAGGGGAGGATGAGGTTGAAGACGTAGAACATAGGACGCCTCCTCAGCTGTATGATGTACGTGATGTCCGGGTAGGGCTCGCTGCAGCAGCTGTAGAACTTGACGTCTTTGATCGGCGTGAAGCTGATGAGGTCGAACTCTCCATTCGGCTGGTAGTTGCTCACGTCGCCCTCTTTGCCCTGCTGAACCAGCTCCAACTGCACAAAAAAATCAATATTCCATAACCTTTTCCTGATGAATTTTCGATGAACCAACAACTAAGAACATAATTTCTTGCATTTTTTGGAAAATAAACCAAATTATGCTTATACAACTATCATGTTTTGAGCTATGTGAACATTGAGCCGAAATTGAGTTCTTGGAATCGTTGGGTTAGTGGCATTGGGGCCTATCAATCTCCCAACGTCCATGTCCTCTCCATTACCTTTGGTAAGAACTACACTAATGCTCACCTCATTTTTAGCGAATTTTCGAAGAAAATGGCTTCAAATTTTTAATAATGCCAATTTTTGAAAATTTTCTTTATGGAAATCCGTTCTAGAACATTCTGAAACGATTCCTGAAATTTAACACTTTTTTATATGTATATATATATATATTTATGTATATATGTGTCACTTCTGACGATATCTGACCATGGAATCGAGCTAAAAATACGGGAAAATTTCAAAATGTCAATAATATCAAAAGAAAGGATGAGTTCGTTGGCCAGAATTTTCGGTGTACTCCAAGGGTTCAAATTTCGAAAATTTATAGTCAAAATATGCTAAAAAATGTTTTTTCTTTTAGGTTTTTGGTTGTAAATTACCATCTTAAACATAGGAACTTATGGTACATTGAATCAGCGTGAAATACCCTATAAGAATCATCCACCAAATCGGTTAAAATGATTCTTTGCAAATTCGCTCATAAACTCATGCTGCATGAATGGGACTTTTTTTAAAACTCATTTCTCCGAAAATACGCTAAAATATATGTATATGCTGAAAAAGAACTCTGAATGATACATTCGGATCATTATATTTTCTCCTCAGAATTGAAAGCGAACAGTAACACTAGCGGTCGATAACAGACGTATGTGTGGTGAAAGGAGGGGGAAACTGATCCGAGATGTGGGTAGTTAGGCTACATGGATCCACGTGTGAGGTAGTGTGTACGTTTATACACACAAACAAACACTCCTACACAACGAGTGAGGCTGTGGTAGGTAGTCCCTAATGAAATCGACGGTTTGTAAAGAAGAATTGCCCCCTCAGGGCAACCAACAGGTGTCAGAATCCGCGACGGTGGAAAAACTGCGAAAGTTGAGTGGGTTCGTGGGAAAGGAGGGGGCAATAACGAGGGGTCTATAGGAGAGGGGGCGATAAAAAGGGTCGATAGAGTGGGGTTTTGCCTCGAGGTAGTTTTCATCCTTTTTCTGTTTTTGTGGATCCTTTCGCGCTGTTCTTCACAAGGAAAAACTTTTTCTTATTTTTTTTATTTTAAACTCCGGCATCGTAGATTAAAGGTAATGAGAAGACCACGCTGGGGATGTACAAATGTACATCTGATTTAACTAACAGGCACTACATCCCAGGATGGTTCTTGGGCTCCTTCAAGGCATCAAGTCTGTCCACCTTGCCGTCTCCGATCGTAGCACACTGATCAGCTTTTTAGAAAATAATTGAGAATAGTGAAACAGAATCAATAATTTTCGGGGGTTTTGAGGAGAAAAGCTTTATTAGTCGTGGTATATTCATCCAAATTTCAAGAAAAAACCCATTTATATTTCCAAATAGATTATGGGGAAAACATTAATCAAAATGTTAAAAAAAAATGCAAGAAATTTGTGAATGATTAAAAATTTACTTAGTGCCATATTATGGGATTTGTAGGAATAATAAATGGTAACTACGTACTGCCAAGATTAGGTATGTTGGAGTAATCTACCTCTGACAGAATACTAAGTTTCAACTGCTGAAGAGTCCCTGGGAGCAAGACCAATAACCTCATCCTCCTACCTCCCAACTGCTTTGCATGTAAATCATCCGACACCCCCTCCATTCACCCCTCAAAACTGTTTTGCGTTTTCTCCTAAAAGGGCGGAAAACCGCCGGACTAATTTCGTAACTTTGTTTCACGGAACAAGAATTTCAGCTTTCCTTCAAACTCGGAACTGAAACAGGTTTCCATGAAAACTTTTCATCTCTCCATCTCTTGAAAGCTGAGTGTGCTCCGGGAAGCGGCTGGCGGTCGCAATCAAGATTCAATCGCTTCAGAGTCGAGTCTTCAACAAGTTGAACCGACTCTTCCGGAAGGATGATCATCTTTAGAGGGTTTTGTTTATTAAAATGGAACATTTCTTGGATGCAGGCAGGTAGCTATTTATAGGTAAACAATACCCAGAACTATCTCAAGGATAAGTTTATTAAAGTGAAACAGCATCACAAATGAGCGAATTTTCCAAAGAACCCCATTATTGCATTTTCGCCACCTATGAATAATATGCTAGGAAATTTTGAGCCGATTTAGAATTTAACACACATGTTTCTAAGTATGTATAGGTGGGTGAGGTTGAACATACAAATAGGTTGGTGATATTATAATATGACTTTGTCAGATTAAAAAAAGTTCCATTCATGCAGCATGAGTTAATGAGCGAATTTTCAAAGAATAATTTTGACCGAATTGGTGGGTGATTCTCATAGGAAATTTCACGCTGATTCCGAATATACCACAATTATCTTCCTATGTTTATGATGGTAATGTACACTAACAACCTCAAAAACGCGTTTTTTAGTGATTTTGACTCTAAATATTCAAAATTTGAACCCTTGGAGAACTCTCCAACGAGAACGCTGAACGCTGGCCAACGAACTCATCCTTTCTTTTGATATTGTTGACATTTTGAAATTTCTGTTTCCATAAATAAAATTTACAAAAATATGCATTATTCAAATTTATTTGTCGGTATCAGGCTGACAGTGGAAGTACGGACCGCATCCAGATTCTGCTTAAAGCTCAGGACAAATAAGGTGACTTATACCATCGATCCCACTTTGAACTGCACCGTTTGCAACATGATTCATATAATTTATTAGTGCCCCATATATGAATTCGCTAGAGGGAAATAATGTGATTATTTTGACCCTCGGAAAGACTACAGGGACAACTTAGTCAGTATGTTTGCTGATCCGCGGCCAGACTCCATATACAGAATGCCAACGAAGCTCTAAAAATGAGAGCATTGGTACATGATGCAGGGAACTAACATATATGTAAATATAAATAAAAAGAATTACCGTTATATTGTGACAGGCAGTGATCATATTATATTTGCCCGGTCATTGTTATATTATGTTTTGGGGGGTATTATTGGGGGATATATTGTTATTGTTATATAATTATTTGTTCGTGTTATATTGGTTGGTTATATTATATTATATTGGTATTATGTATTACATTGTACTAGGCAGGTATACTTTCCTACGTGAACTCTTAGAATTTTCTTGTTGATTCTATTTGCCTTGTTGAATTCCCTGTTATTGCCAGGTTGTTTTTTTGTGTGTTATCACTTGGTTGTTGCTGTTATGGAACTATACCCTCTATCGTGTTGGGAAGAAACGCTCAAACCCTTGCTTAAGTATAGAATTACTTTTAATTTGTTCAAAATCGTATTGTTAAGTTGGATTGTTGTATTGTTGTACACACGCATGATCACAAAGGAAAATGTTGACCTCTTTGCTATAACATAACCTGTTCAGAGCAAATAAATAATAATTATTAAAATTTTGGAGCCATTGCAATAGCTTCATTTTCTTCGAAAATTCGCTAAAATGTTGAACATCGAAGCTGAAATTACGGTTTTTCGTTAATTTTTTCGTAACATTTTTCCAGGGCGGTACGACTACCCCGTTTTTCCTTGCGATTTTGCTATTGGCTGAATACGATCTCAGACGAAGTGACCGCGGCTGGAGGTGACAACAACAGCTCGGCAGGCGGTATTGACGACAACATCAACAACAGAACGGAACCAACCTTTCAGCACAGTTTCTTGGCCCCACCGCAAGTAGACGATTCCTTCGGACAGGGTCAATCCCTTCTCAGACTTTATTGAACGACAAGCTCGGAGTGTTAGCTACCCTGGCGAGTTTGTGTCGGTCATTCATTCGTTCAACATACAATCGCAGGAAAGATTGGATTGCAAAGAAATCAGTGTGGGCAGATCCGGGATCACATACCCACTTCTTGTAAAATTACATAACTGGCTAAGATTGCAGAACATTATGTACAGCATTGACGTACACCAATTTGATGCATTTTTTGATGCAGTGAAAAACATGAAATTTTAGTTCCATATAAATTGTAAATAGAAATTGTACTCAACTCATCTAGGTATTAGTCAATAAGTATACGTGTATTATTATTGGGAAATTTTTTTACAGGCTCCGAAGAATAATTTTTAAAACCAACTCGTGCTTGGTGGCTTTTTAAAATAGTTGTATTTTGTGTCTAGTCTGATTTGAATATATAAGTTTGCTATGATATTAGGGTTACCTATATGGGTAGCTCTTCTATTTTTTGTTGAATATTATTACGTATGAATGGGCACGCGTGAAAGTAAATTATTGAGTGCTTGGCTGATTATTGAGTTGTTTTTGTTGGTGTCAAATTGGGGCTGTCTGCTAGCCTGAGGGCGGCTCTGGTCTGGAGTTCTGTACACCCCCTGGGAATATCTCCCGTCAGTCAGTACCAAAGGCTGTTTGTCATTTTTCTTTCCTTTTTTTGACAAGATACTATCCACATCACAAATATTCTATTCTTCATAACTGTATTTCCTATGTCTGACAATTGTCTATGCAAGCTGTGTTTTTCGACAAATAAAAACTGATTTGATTTGATTCCACAGAAACACACCATGGAACTACCGTACAGCACAAATAATGCCGAAATCCTTATGAATTATTAATAAGGATTTTGTAAACTACCTGTTCTTCTGTTCCTAATCTCCACATTTGAATGAGTAGATCATGTTTTATGTTACGAGAAATTTTCTCTCGTTTATTCCATAGAAAGACAACAGAGATAAGTTTAACCCTTTGCGTAAGACGTGAAATTTTCTAGTGTCTGGTGACACGTGGGCTTATTTGGCCTACCAACCTAATTGATGCAAATTAGGTATGCTGTTCTGCAAATCCAAAATGTAACTTTTTTGAATGTACCTATAACTGTGAATGTAAGGGGAGTAAAAAACATTTCAACAGTGTTTCTTTCAACCAATATAACTAATTTCAACATAATTATTAGAAAACAATTTTTGAAATTTCTTTTTTCTTCAATAAATGAAACAAAATTTTTATTTCTTCGTATAAAAAACCAGACTTATTTCTTTGACTTATTTCTACATTGAGTACTTAGGCGTACAAAATGACAAAAAAATCTATAAAATAGATCTACAAAACTGTCTACAAAATATATTTTGAAATGAAGACAAAATGAGCGTAGCAGTTCTGTTTAAAAATGAAGTTTTTGACATTTTATGTCATTGCTTTGGCACATAAACTAAAAAAA
>JAEMON010000012.1:14630369-14652765 GCA_030264115.1 Lygus lineolaris
TCGATCACCTTAAACAGTTCTGTAGCTCAATGAAGGCAAGGGGAGTATTACGAGGGACTAACTCACATGACAAGAAAGAAGAAAGGACGAGTAAAAACAAAGAATAATAATAAGAAGGAGAAGAAAAACAATGAGCAATATAAACAAGAATGGTCTTTAAGTCAAGTTTTCCCGTTTATTGTTGTTTATGTCGTGATGATGTTAGTAAAATTATCGCCCCCTTTCTTTGATGGACATCACCCTTTTCTTCCCTGTTATATGTTATTGGAGTTTTGATTGAATAAAAGGTTTTAATTGTTGGCAAGTATTTTATTTTTAATTCCTGATGATTCATATGCATTAACCACTAGTTTAGGAACCCACTGGATCATTCAGCAGACATGCAAGACGTACATACTAATTTTGCTGAAGTTTCAAATTCGTTTTTCTCGAAATCAGAAAAGATGGAATCACCCCTTTCTCCCCTGGACTCTTCAAATAGTTTATTCAAAATTCTATCTCGTCGAAAACCCCAAAATATTTACCTCGCAGCTCCAGGAACGCCGTTAAATCAATCCTGCCAAATCAGGAATAAGACGTTGGGTGTATAATACTCTACCCTAACTCTCGGGAAGAGAAGCGAAGGTGTGTTAACTGAAAACGGGAAGGGAGAGGCCCTTCCGTTTTGCCTTTTCTCTAATGAAATTCGAGCTCCTCCGACGATGAAAATCTTGATTACGGTCGTGATTAGTAAGATGGCTTGGAGGATGACTGGAGTGTGAGGTCGAGTTGGGGCGAAGGTAACGAAAGGGGAATCTGTTGTAAATGAATTGAGCTACGCAATCTCCATCCCACTTCTGATATTCCCAAATCCAGAAATGAAAATCCACATGGATGAAAATCATTATTAAGGTTGTGATTAGACAAACAATCGGTTGGAAGTAACGCGTGACTGCAAGTGGGAGTAGGTAACAATAGAACAATGTTGTAAATCAAGGGATCTTGGAGCTCATTTACCGCACTTTTGATTGAGCTTCGTGGTCTATTGCACATCATAGGCAGTGATGGGATTTTTGGCGAGACCCGTGTTGAGGCGATACAAAATAGAATGAAGGATATTAATGAGCGATGGGAAAACCATTGGTTAAGAGTGGACGTCGAAAGCTGCCTAAACTCTCGCTACAACAACTATTTCCCAAAGCTTTGTTTGTATGGAACCTATGCTGCACCATAATATAGGCACGTATCTACAAAAAGTAATCCCCAGCTACTTTTAGGTTACAAAGGATCACTGAGAATTTATTATAGGAAGAATGCCTACGTACTGGACTGCTCTGCTTCATGCATGAACTGCAATAGACGAGAGCTGGAGACTGACCTGCTTACTTGGGACGACAACTTCAGGAAATTCGAGGCAATTTACAAGTACTGTGTGCAGTTCTTGAGACTTAGGGCTTTTTCCATGAACGAATAATCAGTGGGCAATGAGCAACTTCAACCATCATTGAACAATAGTACATTTTCAATGTCAATTGACACATGTGCTGTGTCATGTGTGCTGTGTTGTGTTGTACATTGTGTTTGTCATTGTCATTGTCTAATTGTGGTGAACTAAAGTGTAAAGTGAAGGAATTTTGGTACCTATTATCAAGTAGCTACCGTAGGTAAAATTCAAGTTTACAATATTTTATTTATTAGTTCTTGAAAAAATGTTACTTATCTAACCCTCTTTTTGTTCATTTTTTTTAGAAGCTACACGGATGGAACGGGTAATTTTTAAAAACCCTACCATCTTTATTAGGTATATTTATAACGGTTAGTGTTTTCATAGCATATTTGTTTATTTTATTTTTTTTTATAAAGGGCTAGATCAACTTTATCTGTTATTTTGGAGAAGAATTCTGTGCATTTATGCCATACACCGCAACTCACTGCGATGTACAATTTTTTTGCAAATAAACTGTTGAATTGAACATTGAATTGATTACCGCACTTTCGATTTTCTCAAATTCAGATTTGAAGTATCCAGGAGAGGAAACCATTAAAACCACGATTTGGGTTATTATAAGACAAATTGCTAGGAAGATGAGAGGAGTTGAGGTGAAGGTATAACAAAAGAGGAATGTTGGAAATTAAATTATCGCGAAGCTGAGCATCCTACGCCCTACTTCTGATTTTACCGAATTCAAATTTGTGCTGTTCTTGGAGGTACTTCTTATCGAGTTCAGTGATTCATGAGAATTATGGTTACAGAGATAGCTTGGAGGCTGTTTTGAGTGGAGTTGGAGGTAACAAAACAGGAATGTTGAAAAATAAGTTATTGAGGAGCTGAGCATCCTCCACCCCACTTCTGACTTTTCTGAATTCGAATTCGAGCGTTTTTAGGTACCAATTTATCGATATCAGGAAAATTCATAATCAAGGCTTTTGATTACAGAAGACGAGTGAAATTAAGTAGGATTCGGTAACAAATGAGATCATTCATGTGACTTATGGATGGCTATGGATGTGGTTCTGCGGGGATAAAGAGCGATAGAAACCACTTCCTGACTGCGGATAGCAATTTCATGCGCTTTTATTGGCAAATTTATTGTGTTTTTTACGACTTATTTTTATGGTGTATCCCTCCGAGATTACCTACTTTCAGTTTGAGTGGCTGGGAGGAAATAATTACCCTCCAGTTTGGGAGTTTTTGTGCATATTTCGTATTCACGGAAAGGGTTACAGACGATAAACTGGTTGTCGTCCCTTCATTAAATGTTTTTAGCAAATTTTACGGTTTAGATGGTTTGATAGGACTGAAATGGGGGTGAATGTAAAATAATAAACCAAAATCCGCTTCACTTGATGAATGAAAAGGACTGACGGCTGAAAGGCCGAAAAATCTAAAAATTGGTTTCGTCATTTTTACTGATAGATGTGTCATTCCTGAAAACAGGGTAGAGCGATAAAAGTGGAAGGGAGAAATAAAGTTGTCATGCCTCTGGGGAGCTCCGTCGAGCCCAGTTTATATATTTTATCCTTCAAAAAACAACTCGAGTTTGTCGCGGCTTGTATTCTGAAACAGACGGATTCAACTAACAAGCGCGCATTAAACTTTCAGAGGCTGAGTGTGGAATTTATGAGGAACCTAACATTTCGGCGTAAACCAGGGGCGGCTCAGGGGGATGTAAAAAGGTGAAAATAAGATCAGGATGTAGAGATTAAAAATTGAGTAGGGTATTTATGGACATTGAACAATAATCTGGGTAAAATGGGAAGCGGTGGGATATTTAAGCTGGAAATAATGTTAGATAACAACCAAGCAGTTCAGTTTTCATAGTTATTTGACAGTCAATTAGTTGTAGAATATATTTCTTTAAGGCTGAATGTCACCGTATGTATGGGGTGTAGTTTACTTAACTTCTCATTTAGGAACGTAATGGAATATTTGCATAATGATAGCAGATTCTAGCTTTGAAAGCCAGTAGAATGTAAGGTAATTATGTTTCATCCAAATTTTCGAAAGATTAATGGTTTTTGTTTTATAGTGTAGTCAAATTATCTCGCAAACTAAGCAGCCTTTTTCTCAGCCAATTTTCAATGGATTTTTAAGCGGTTGGCAGCAATCTTATTGTTTTATCATTCTTTAGGGGGATGAGGTGTCTTTATGCCACTTTGAATTGTAAAAAAGGACGTGAAAAACCCCAAATCCCCCTAGAGAATTGGATAACAGTAAGAATGCCGCAAACTCGGACATTGGCTGAGAAAAATTGAAAAAACTGAATAACGTCCAGTCCTTGGCCCCTTAAGTTTGGAAAACCTGAGTAGGAGGGAGTCTACACGAGGCGAACTTTTTGAAAAGTTGGATTTTTTCGTCCACGAACACGTTTGTGGACTTTCATGGAAAGTTCGGGTTCGAGTTCGAGAAGAAAAGTTCGAGTTCGACTAATCTGGAATAAGCTGTTCGAGTTCGAACGCACCCCTGATTGCAATTTGGCTTAAAAGGGGAGAAATCAGTTCGCTGATTTGGACTTCTGGAAATGTTCTACTTTCGTGGATGATACTGGTAATTTTAGAGGGACTTCGTTGTTTGTTAGAAGTTGTATTCGGGTTTTAGTAGTCAGTTCTATTCCTGGGAACATTAGAGGGGAAGTTTGACCTTATTCAAGGATTCTGTTGGCTATTAAAGGATAAGGAGGTTCCGACGTGAAAATACCGACGTGGAAAACAGTAGGCGAGCCCAGGCTGTGGGTGAGGGGCCGTGGAGTGTATTATAGGTGGATCCCTGAGGTCAAGCCCCTCCCCATCGCCCGTTGTCAAGATAAACACCCAAGGAAGGTTTACGAAACATTAAATAACATTAACCCCTAACATCCAACACTAACACGAAAACACGGCGTGGGTTTGGGCAGGAATGAGAGACACGGGTGAGCCTCGGGTGAAAATGAGTTCCCGGCTAGAATTATGAGTGGTCAAGGAGGTTCCCTAGAGTTATGGGTGATAAATTGACGGGGAGATGAAGGAAAGGAGTTATGAACTCGGCTCAGTTCATTTTCTTCACATTTTCGGAACTGAAAGCGTCTATCCAATTTCCAAGTCAAATGATGAATTTAGGTAAGAAATGACCTCAGTCAAAGCGGCTCATATTACGAGTATAAATAATGAAGTTTTTGGCAACTCTAGAAGAGATGAGAAAAACGTTGCAAAACGTGCCCACATAATAATATAGCTTTTCCCAATCAAATGGGGAATTATCGTGTATGAGAAAATCACATTTTTTCGGCCTTTGTATTGTTATTTTTGGAATAAAATAATACTGCCAATACAAAGAAAAAAATAATTTATCGTTCGAGTATGGAGAAAACTTGGAATACAATCTCAGCTGTTTGAATAACAGGCAGAATTCCGAAGGCTCATGAGAAACCCTTTCCTACGTCACACTAAAAGAAGTCAACCGAGAGCAGTAAAAATAGGAGTAATTTAAATAATTAATTAAAAATTAATTAGTATTGATGAATAATTACCAAATTAATTCAATCAATTTATTAATTATTTAAATTATATTCTCACTAGTCAAAAGCCCAAACAGGCTTTGTGTTTCGTTTTGTTCGGTTGACATCTTGGACGGGTTCGGCCAATGACAGACGGACACCCTTTTCAACGTCACTTTCCCGCCATATTTCAACAAAAATTTCTAAAATTAAAGATACACTATTTCTGCCTTACAACTTCATTATTGTTTCTTTTGAGTCATTATCTCTCAGAATAAAATAAAGAAAAATTGATGATAATTCCCCATTCAATTCGCGAGTTTTTCCCAATATTGTTCAACACTTTTCCAATCAATTTGATAGGAAAGTCTTGAATTTGATTGGGAAAGTGTTGCGTTTGATTGGGAAAACGTTGAATTTTATTGGGAAAAGCTATGAACGAAATTCTTACTTTCTCTAGAATATATGAAATGTGAAAGGAAAGTATTGTGTCATACGGGGGAATCCCAGGGTTGAGTAGAGTAACCCCTGGGATCGGTTCTACAATAATTTCCAACAAAGTGTCTCTTGTAGTTTTTATTTAACCCCTCTTTTTCAAACATAATATAATAATTTATGTTTATAAATGTGATAATCTATTAAAAGGACGATGTCGCCAGAAGATCGGGGCTGTTTTCTCGTTGTTTGCAGGATTTTCTTCTTTTTTTTAATCATTTCACTTCAATTTTTGTTCACGTTACAACTTGAAGAATAGCTTTCGTGAGCTTTTCCACTTTCAAGACTTTTTTCTCAGTTTCGACTTTACATCACTTACTAAAATGACTTCCTAACCCGAACTCCCTTAAATAATTGTTTAAAATTAAGAACAAGAACATTTTTGAGAAGAGCTTAGGCTTAAGCTTAGACATTTTCTAATCACTCAAACTGTATTTCATGAGCTCTTGTAGAGCCTAAACTTCAATTTCTGTAGTAATTTACATTTCATTAGTAGTTTTCCCTTGAAACGTTCTGATTTAAAACGTTGGCAAGAACGGTAAAAACAACTCCGTTTTATCAGCTTTCCAGTGACGTAATTATTTTCAATTTTACTGTGAAATCGGGGGATAAAATCACATTTGAATGCATAAAACCGAAGTTTTTTCCCGAAGGATATCGAGTGTTTTAGGGCGTTATAAGACTAGCCTCGACTTGACCATGGATAGAGGACCTAGAGTTATCGTTCACTTCGTAACTTTTCACTCTGAATCAAATGGTGGCACTCCTGATTAATTTTGACTGATGGGAACAATTTTCCCAGAAAAATAGCGGATTTATGGACATACCAGAACCTCCGACCCATTTATTACTACCTGACCTTTGTGGGCTCATGGAATTTTTCCAAGTATGGCAACGATTATTCATTAGGTAGTTGATCAATAAATTGGTCGGAGGTGCTAGTAGGTCAAAAAATGCACTATTTTCGAAAATACCGTAAAATATACTGAACTGAGTTGGTAATGGATAACTGAGTAGGTACTTATTCGGTAAAATAGTACCAAACTAGGTTGGTTATCCGTAACTGAATGGTAAATAAAATAGCTCGGTCAGGGTTTTTCTTTTCCCTCCTTTTTTCATGTTTGGTTACGAGTATTTTCAACTACCGAAAAATAAGGTTATTTTACAGTTCGGCGGCACTTGGCAGAACTACATTCGGTCGATTGTTTTAATCGAAGTTGTTCGTCAACATTTTACCCGAAAATTCGGTTAAAACTTCTTTCAGAGGACCGTAACTTAAGCACACACTGCTACCCAAGAATCCTCTTCATCCTTTCAATATTCCTTCTGAAAGAAAAAAACCAAACGAGAATATTCGTATTCATGCGGTTCTCACGGAGGAAAAAGGAACCGGAAATTCGACGAGCACAAAAGACGGAAGTGATCGCGGATTCAACCTACAACCGCTGGCGGAAGAGGTTTTGAAGATACAAAAACTCCGTGTATTTATATAAGCTACACTCGTACAGACAAGAGTTTATACTGTCTTTACACATTCAAAAACACGTACACATGCAGAGTCCTCTTTTTGAGCATTGATACGGATTTTCTTCTTAAGGCTTGAAATATGCTTAAACGCTATGAAAGGCGTTGCTCTTGGTTTATTATTCTCAACAATGGAATCGGGCACCAATATGAAAATCTGACGAATTTGAGCTTCCTGATGAGCTGAGTCGAAAATTGAGCTCACCGATCAGCTGAGTCGAAAATTGAGCTCGCCGATCAGCTGAGTCAAAATCCAATGCTAATACCAGTAGGTACAACAATGTTGCTCCCTCAATACCGAACTATTCGTGCAAGAAGTATGTGAAAATAAAATGTTGTCTTCCGGAATCAAAATTACCACTTGCCTTTGGAGAAGTAATAGTTACTACGCAATATAAAGTATTTTTTTAATAAAGTATAAAGTATTTTGAACAAAAATAAAGTAGGATACTTTAAATTAAAGTATATCTGCCAAATCTATCCATGATACAATAGTAATGAAACTATACTGCCCTCCAACTTGGCAGTCTTTTTGATAGAATGACTCTCTAAACGTTAGTTGTGATTAGATAGTGTTTTGGAACAACCCCCCGATTGATTGATAATAATCTTCACTCCAAACTCCGCACAGGCATAACAATAAATAACCCAGTAAATCACTTTTCCGACCTTCAAATCCGATGCCTCCCTCGCGATATGAAATATCTCAAAAATATATCTTTTTGTCGGACATCCTCGACCGGAAATTCCGTGGTTGAAGGGAGTTTCGAGAGAAATGGTGGGCATAAATTCCAGTGTGAGTCGATAAGAGGACCGCGTCCAGTCCTAAGTGGAATTGCCTTGAATGAGGTTAGTTCAGTGAGACCACGACCAACCGACCCTTGAACCCCCACTCAGAGGTTTGAGGAAGCGTCACGTAATTATTAAGGCGAAATGTCCCTAATTTTTTCGATAGATGGCTATACTATCGGGGGCTAAATTAAGTTCCGTTTATCTCTGGAACGGATGGACCGATTTTCATTCTGCAAAGCTTTTTGTGAATGTTATCACCAAACTTAGGTTCGTACACTCAGTTTCGATATTTTTAAATCGTCTTCCATGGTGAGCAAATTTTTTTTGCTCAAATTTAGACATTTTTCGAAATGTCAGGTATCCATGACATAGAGTTTTACTAGTAGAATCCAAATCAGTTTCCACATTCAAAATCGGATCAACAGATCGATCGGCCTATTTGAAATACCTGACCAAAAATACCTGGCAAATCTCAGCCCCAAACAAACTCTTTGACTTGCAGAAATTTTTTCAGACTTACTCTCTTGCAATTCCTAGCCACTGAAAGAAATAGAAGAACAAATATTTCTACCTATATTACTAATTTGCTTCCATTATCATCATTAACCACTAAAACACCATCAAATTTATGAAAAGTCATAGTAAAAATAGTCTACAAACCAAATTACCTACGTAACATTTATTTAGAATTCATCGTTCTTTAACAAAAGAAATATAATAAAAACACGAATCTGAGGTTAACGAATAGACTTTTTAGATCCGAATTTTGATTTTCCGAAGAAATAATAGGTAATAGTAATTTTGGTTTTTTTACATCGACATTTTTCAAAAATAAACATGGTTAGTCACAGACTATTTTTATCTATTGATGGTGCCGATCTCAATTTTGTGAAGAAAAAAAGTTCCATTGATGCAGCATGAGCTGATGAGCGAATTTTCAAAGAATCATTTTAACCGATTTGGAGGGTCCTATAGGACATTTCCCGCTGATCCCGAATACCACATGTTCCTATGTTTAAGACAGTAAATTACACCAAAAACCTCAACAAAAAAGTTTGGTTTAGCGATTTTTGACTCTCAATTTTAAAAATCAAAATATATAGATATATAAAGAATATATGAATTTCTGGAATCGTTTCAGAATGGTCTGAAACGGATTTCCATGATGAAAATTTCCAAATGTTTGTATTAGTAAAATGTTGAATCCATTGCCATTGTTTTGATCATTTTCTCCGAAAATTTGCTAAAACGCAACAAGAAAATCGCAACCATGAAGAGAGGATCTCGTGATTACCTACCCTTGCCAGACTACCATGGTTACCGAGGTTTCCCCCTATTCTTCTATTCTTCTATTCTTCTATTCCCTATTCTGAGAAAACATTAATTTCTGAGCCAAGACTTGGCCGAATCATAATAAACTAATGATACAATATCAGAAAGCTCTGATTGTGGAGAAGTTTTTCTTGATGAAAACCGGACGGATTCGGGTGGTGAATTAGTAGTTGAAAAGGACGGATGAAAAAATACAAAAAAACTTCAAATCCCCTTTCGTCCGTAATTTGAGCCACTCTACATCGTGATGTAGCTTAGGTTCATCCTTTAGGGCACTTTCTCCTCCTTCCAACGATACCATTAGATATTCTGTAAGAATATTATCGGAGGACACGAAAAGTAGAACAGCAACTTAAATGGCCATGAACTCGTAAACTAAGCGTCTAGAACTGAGAAAAATGTCTCAGAGACCGTTTTTGTTCCAAAGGGCCCGAGGAATCGATTCCTCAAGTTTCGTGGTTTCGAAAGTATAACACCCTGTACACAACAACGATTTCGCACAATATGCGTATGAGGCTGTAGGCCCAATAACTAAAAAATCAAATCTTCAGAGGAGAGTTCATCAGTAACTGTTGTACAACACAAAAAATATGATGTTGAATACAATACTCTCAACTATGAATGAAAACAGCAGAGGTCGAGAATCATTGTTGAGTTTGGAATGGAATTAATGGACATTATTTCAGTAATCATATTTACCTACGTACGAGTAGTCTTCTGAAGGATGAGGAAGGAGGGGAAATTGGCAGGATGAGGCAATTACGAATGGCCACCTTTTTCAAAATAAAAAATTGTTATATTATAACTGGTGAAATAATTAATTAAAATGTAATTGATAAAAATTGATATTAATTAATAATTAATTCGATCAATTTATTAATTATGTAAATTCCATTCTCACTAATCAGGAGCCCAGTGATGGGCTGTGTTGAGTTTTGTTCGGTTGGCATCATCGACGGATTTGGCTAATGACCCTTTTCAACGTCAGTTTCCCTTCATATTATTACAATGATAAATATTTCAATAAATTTTCTAAAATTACAGAAGACGGCCAGCTGATATTTTTGACTTACGACATCATTACGACAGTCATTATCTCTCAACAAAAAAAATGGAAAAAATTTATGGTAATTTCCCATTGTAATTTATTTTTCGGTGGTTATTTATTTGTTGTTTTGATTTCCGACGCGATGGATGATTCGTCCTTCACTTGAGGCCGTTCTTAGCTTTGCAGGCTTTGATGGCCTCGTTGAAGCCCTCGCAGGCGGTCACGTCGTGGGTGGCCGTGCACTGAAGGAACTGCTTGATCTCCCACGCGCAGGGCCCCGTCGGCTCCGAGGGACCGCCGTACTGTTGTTGTTGTTCCTGTTGTTGAGAGCCGCCGCCGCCCCCGCCGGTGATCCTTTCGCCGACGGCGTGCCCAACGGCGGAGCCTACTGCGACACCGCCGGCCGTTGCCGCCATCGTACCGAACAGTCCTGGTTGCCTACATTCATGCAGAATGAGATTATGAGCGAATTTTCAAAGGATCATCTTAACCGATTTGGTGGGTGATTCTTATAGGGAATTTTGAGCTGATTCCAAAATAATACCATTTAATTATGTTCCTATGATTAGGATGGTAATTTACACCAAAACTCTCACAAAAGTCCCATTCATGCAGCATGAGTTGATGAGCGAATTTTCGTAGAATGATTTTAACCGATTTAGTGGGTGATTCTTATAGGAAATTTCACGCTGATTCCGAGTATACCATAATATATGTTCCTATGTTTAAGATGGTAACTCACACCAAAAACCTCAAAAAACGCGTTTTTTTAAGCGATTTTTGACTCTAAATTTTCAAAATTTGAACTCTTGGAGTGCTCCAAAAATACTGGCCAACGAACTTAATCTGTCTTTTGATATTATTTACATTTTGAAATTTTTTTGGGGATTTTTTTATAGTGCATCAAGGCTGAGATAGGTATCGTCTAGAATGACATACCTATACATATAAAGTATGTATTTATGTACATTTATATTTATGCATAATGAAAAAGTTCCATTCATGCAGCAAGAGTTGATGAGAGAATTTTCAAAGAATCATTTTAACCGATTCGGTGGGTGAATCTTATGGTATATTCCACGCTGATTCCGAATATACCATACCTACCTATATTCCTACGTTTAAGATGGTAATTTACACCAAAAATCCCAAAACCACGTTTTTAAAGCGATTTTTGATTCTAAATGTTCAACATTTGAACCCTTGGAGTACTGCAAAATTTCCGGCCAACGATCATCCTTTCTTTTGGTATTATTGAAATTTTGAAATTTGTTTGGATTTTTTAGCTTGATTCCTGGGTCAGGTTGAGTTCGTTGGCCCGAGTTTTTGGAGTGCTCCAATGCGTCAAATTTTGAAAAAAGGTGCAAAAAACGTGTTTTTGTGTTAAGTGCCACATAGAAACTATGGTTTATTAGGAATTAGCTCAACATTTCGTATAAGAATCATCAACCTACCAAACCGGTTGAAATTATTCTCTGAAAATTCCCTCAAACCACTCATGCTGCATGAATGGAATTTTCTAACGCTGAATCACGTTGTGATATTCGGTTTCTGGTTTGGATGTGATTTTCAGGGTTCATACGAGTGTGAAGTCAAATTTTCATGTTTCAATTTTAAAATTCATTTTCATTTTTGAATATTCAGAACAAACCGAGGAAAAAATTGAAATAATAATTAAAAAGAATAATTTAAAACTTATCAAATACTGGATTTTTAGCGTCATGAAATGCGAAACTCGGATTGGGATCGGAAAGAAATAAATCGGATTTCTTGGGCGGGATAGACATTCCTTAAATTTCAAGGAGACCTTGAGATGGTCCCCTCGAAATTTGGGATACAAATTCAGCTTAAGGAATCCTTGAAGACGTTCTCAAGGTCTCCTTGAAACTCGAGGACCGTATTTAAACCCCGCCCCTAGTCTCTTTTATATGTTGTAACTACCTTCCCCTGGGAGACTCCCTGATGATGATAGTCTCCTTAGTCTGCGTGGCGGACCTCATGGGTGGCTGGGCAGCCGCCGACTGGTAGTTGCGCGACGGCGACCTATCGCGCGACCCACCTGACGACCCGCGCGACCCACCTGACCCGCGCGACCCTCCGCTCCTTCCCCCTCCACCGCCTCTTCTTGACATTTTGAGTACTTCAGTGTTGGAAACTCGAAACGATTCAACTCAAAATCATCCACTCGAAATCAGTGCTGAACAGCGTCATGGTATTTTAACACGAAAATTACGATGTTTTGTCAATGTAGATTTTGATTATTTTGATTTATTCTATGCAACGAATTGAACAACTGTTGCAATACAAATTACACAAAACAAGCCACATAATATAGCAGACGCGTTTTGTGATAACTCTGAAGTATTCAGGGCCTACATAAATATCGTCGCTTAAGAAGCAACACGCCCTATCGACCATTTTCACGAAAATGAGGTTTTGACTGATTCTTATTCGATTTACCACGTTGCATCGACTGGTTAGCTCAAAATTGCTTCAACTAGACTAAAAAATCGAGAAAAACTCAAAAAACATAACACCCCCTAACGACATCGTTAATGACAACAGCTCGTATCAACCAGTGCAGCTGTGAAAACCTGCTGTGTGGGATTTATGTGGGAGCTGGCGCTTTGCGTCTTCCTTGTAGGTCTTAACGATCATAATAGTAAAGTGTGTTGCAATATTGTTCATTATTGTAACCAGTAAGTAGTTTGAACCTGCTTGGTGTTGCAAAAACAAACAGTTTGGATGGAATCATTCTTTTTTGTTGACGTTTCATAGGCTTCTACCCGACAACGAAGTACTTCATTGTCCGGTAGATGCCTATTTGAAGTTATGGTCCGAATTTGATGAAATTTTCTGGGATTGTGCGGGTTTGAGCCTAGGGGGTCCCCTATGGATTTCATCGCTATCAGACCACTAGTAGCATGTGCGCAGGCCCAAACTACGATTTCTCAGTTCGTAATTGCCTATTTCAAGCCTCCTCCTAATATTCGTTCTCATGTATTATTCTATGTACCTATTAATTACCTGATGATGTGAACTATGATTCTGATTACTATTATGCAAAGTGTAATTGGGCTTGGCCCGTTCAAATAAAAATAAATAAATAAATAAATAAATAAATCTATGAGTCCATATGGAGCAGTTTATGTCGAGGGTGTTTGGAGAATTAGGAAAAATTCCGAATTACAAGATTTGTACAGGAGAAATGGAATACTTGGAACCATTAAGAGTGGCAGGTTGCATTTCCTGGAGCATTTAATGCGGGCTAGCCCTGACAGACAAGCAAGGAAAGGGATGTTCAGCGGTAACCCTGGAGGATGAAGGTTTCGAGGTTGGAGGACATTGAGGGTGATCTCAATGATCTGGGCATCAGGCTCTGGAGGAGAAAAACCCAAGATCGTTCAGTCTGGAGGAGGATTTTTGAGCAAGCTAAGGCTCCTAAAGGGCCGTAAAGCTGAGAATAGGGAATTGACCTATTCCGCGCAAATTCGGAAAGTAGTTGGAGGTTGACAATTACATTTTAGTTTCGACACAATTTTATAAGTAATAGCTACTGCGCAATTTTGAAATGGGTTTCATAGCCATAACCCTGGAACTACTCGACTAATTTTGGCGAAATTTTCAGAGATTGTTGGGTAGCCCCGCGACAGTCCCCTATCAATTTCGTCACCGTCGGACCAGTGGTAGCGTGTGCGCATGCCCAAAAAACGTGAAACACCTGAAACAACGAATCCTCAGTAGTTCCTAGTGGACCGATTTCGAGCCTCATTACTGCTCCTTAAGCTGCATAGTTTTTCAACAACTGGGTTCCAAAATCAGATAGTACTGCATGAATGATGACTTTTTTTAATTAAAAAATAGTCAGTGAGAATAGTACATTTTGGGGAAAGGTCTATCGATCTCACTTTAATAAAAACTAGTATCAACATTATGGGGACAACACCCCCTATCAACCTCAATTATTAGGACAACACCCCGTATCAACCTCAATTTCCAATTTTCTTTAATTATTACTATTTTTTAATATTGGCGACCACTGGAAGGCAAGAAGTTACAGAATAGTGGGAAACAAAGGGACAGGTGATCAAAAACTTGACCAGGATTCAGTTTTTTCCTTCTCCTGAAAAGTTGAGATTCGGTTCATAGGGCTTGTTGCTTTTTAAACGACGATATGTAGGTTGCGCGTTACAAAAAAAATCGAGTGAGGGTTTCAATGTTCATGGAATATTACGTAGAATCCGAATCTGAAATGAAAAAAGGAGGATCCCGTTTGAAAAAATAAAGTTGATGTCAATTGCGCACGTTTGCACCATTGCGCAACGTTGTCATATCTGAGATCGTTTTAGAATGATCTTAAACGGATTTCCACGGAGAAAATTTCCAAAAATTTGCATAACAAAAATTTTAGAGTCATTGCAATAGCTACATTTTCTTCGAATATTCGCTAAAATGACCATGCCTATTGTTGTAGAAATAGGTCGGTGAGTATTCCTATACTGTTCTTCCCTCTCCTAGGGTATCATGTTATACGGAGTTTATAATAATTATTTCTTACAAAAATTTGCTTGACAACTTGAGGAGAATGCTGACGACGTCAAAACTGTAGGAGGAGCATGAATATCACCTAATGAAGCATCAAATGTAGCGGAGCTGATGTACCTTGAAGGAGCGACACGAACCTATACATCTGGTTTGCAGATAGGGTTTTATCTTGTATCTATGGAATGGAGATAGGGTGTATCTATCCCTTGTAGTCCAGGGAAACAACCCGTGCGGACCCCACTCGAGGCAAACCTGCATAAATCTCTGTAGACTCCCGTCGGCCCCTTTTCTTTTCGAGGTAAATATTGACCCCTTTATCTCTCAGGGTCCTTTTTCTTACCACCCTCCTCACCCTCACCTTTCCACGTTGATTTAACATGTGCATTTTCATTCTGCCCACTTTATCACATCCTTCTTGCTCCTTTTTGCGGCATCTCATAAGAACCACCAAAAACACTATCACATCTCACCGCCCTCTGACCCGTTCACACCTCTCGACGCCCACAGACCTACACTCACACTCACTGACCCCTCAACGTCACCCCATCTTACGGCTCTCAACCGTTCGAGCAAAAAACAGCAGATGGCCAAGCAAAAAACAAAAAAACAGTGGATTCAAGATCCCTCTTATATGAAATCCGTAAAATTCCTTTAGAAAAAGTTCCATTCATGCAGCATGAGTTGGTGAGCGAACTTTCAAAGAATAATTTTAAACGATTTTGTGGGTAATTCTTATAGGGAATTTCACGCTGATTCCGAATATATCATAATATGTTCCTATGTTTAGGATAGTACCTAATTCACACCAAAAACCTAAAAAAAACACATTTTTTTATCGATTTTTGACTCTAAATTTTCTAAATTTGACCCCTTGGAGTACTCCGAAAATTCTGGCCAACGAACTCATCCTTTCTTTTGATATTATTGACATTTTAAAATGTTTTTGGATTTTTTATCTCGATCCCTCGGGCAGATATTCTCTGGAATGACACAAATATATAAATAAATATATAAATTTATATATACATACATAAACTTGTATATAAGTTAACTTATAAACTTATATATACATATATACATTTATATACACATATATAAAAGTGTTAAATTTCAGGAATCGTTTTAGAATTGTCTGAAACGGATTTCCATGAAGAAAATTTTCAAAAATTTGCGTTACAAAAATGTTGAAGCCATTGCAATAGCTTCATTTTCTTCGAAAATTCGCTAAAAGTTGATAGTGGAAAGTAAAATACTCTGCCAAGTGGACATTGCATAGGTTCCTCGCGCCCAAGAAAATTTGAAAAAATCGGATGAAAACTGTGGTTATTAGGGCTGAAACAACAAAATTTAGAATCATGATGAAATTCATGAGGGACGTCAAGGGGCTCTACTCGCATACCTAGGAATTTCATCTTTTTTTTATTCACTATACCGCGACTTTTTTTTTTTGTATGTGGGATTGATCGTTTTCGAGTAGGTAATGAACGAAAAACCGAAAAAAGTACGAAAGTTTCGAGGTTTTTGGTGTACACCACCACTCGACATAAATCCGGATAACGAACAAGCGACAGCGTTGAGGTAATTTTACACATCACATCAAGAAGACGACTCCTGCAGCATATCATACACAAAGCTCAACACCACTTCTTCACCTTTCTCAACTACAGATCAACAAACCATCAACGATATACAAAAGGACCTAGAAGATACAGAAGCCAAGCTAGAAGTACTGACAAGAGAACGGCGAATACTTCAGCCAGGATACAGAAGCCCAGCTGGAAGCACTGACAAGAAAACGGCGAATACTTCAAATGGAACTTCAACACCATCTCACTTTGACCAAATCCTATAAGTTCCCCACTTCAATGACTTCGTTCATTGTACTTCGTTGTAATATTAATGTAATGTTAATATTAAATATTATTTAATTTATATTTTCTCTTTTCTACCTTTTTTTATCACATCGGCTATATAGCCTTTGTACACGACATCCCTTTAACGTCGCAACTATTTCATTACGTATATTGGTAGTAGTTATACAGGAGTCTCTTAGATATGGGTACATCACATCTACTCACTAGATTGGGACTTTGCAGTAATGTATGGTTTGGGATATCAAATTTTTGGAAATCTCTACATTGACTCCTCATGCATGGTTTTTGCACTCAATCCTTACCTAAATAATAGATTTTTTGATCGGATTTTGTCAGTGTGCAGCCTTGACATAGAAGTTGTCCCTGAAGAAAGGAATGTCCAAAAAAATACTCGGGGATCGTATAGAAATAAAAGTGGATTATTACGCTTATTCCAAGACAGAAGCCTTTTTGGATGATGAAAATCATCATGTTGGGAAGGAAGGTCAAACAACCTCCCCTGATCCTGAGAGCCTCTGTATATACCTTGGAAGAATAAATCCCTCCTGTTGGCACCACTGCGTCCTCCCACACACCCCTTCTCACCCACACCCCTAAACTCGCGATTATTATTATTTATGAGCCTGCCCTTCCAATTCCCACCCACACCCTTGAAATTCAAATTAAATTCAAATTCCCTTAACCCTTCGTTTAAAGAAATCCTTTTTCCCTGACCCCTTTAGGTAAATTTTTACCCCGAAGGGTTTTTGTCCCTCGGATTTTTAAATATTTACTTGAACAGGTTACAGAGAAGAGAATGTAATGAAAAGATCCCTCATCTCAAGTTAATGAACTGTTTACATGACCTCACCTTATTCATCAAAAGGGAACCTTTTAAATCACAACCAACCTTGATTGTTTTTAATTTCCAAAATTGTGGACTATCGTCGGTGCGGCGAAATCATAATTTCAAATTAGGGACGAACCCTTCGGGGAATGTCGCCTTCCAAGGTGATTTAGAACGTTTCACTTTTCTCATTCCACCTAGAACGTGAAAAAGAAGAAAGAGTGAGAAGGAAGGAAAAAGGAAGAACGTGAAAAGGAAGAGTGCCAAATAATAAGCCCAGAATATGAGAAGGTAAAATGGGGTTACCTAGTTGGACAGCGGTAGGCGCCAGGGCTGTGTCGGAGGGTAATGGAATATGGGGGACAAAGAAAATATAGGACTTACAAGTTAGTCGGCCAGACTTATCTAAATATCAATTATAAAACTACCTAGCAAAACACACCCTAATAACTAACAAACCACTTAAGTATCCTTAACTAATCCGGGAGAGTCTTTCGTAATTAACTAAGTAGGTATTAGTTTGTAGCATCTAGGGGAAACACAGTCAATTCTGTAGGTACTCATGTACGCAGGCCATGTAGGTACCCTTCTCAAATCTTAAGTCCGGCGCCAAACAACACCACCAATTTCACCGAATTACTCCCGAATCAATATGTCAGAGGAATGAAGAAACAACAACTATCACCAACTAACAACCACCACCCAACAACTACCTGCCATAGTCAACGACAGAGAACCGCACCTACACACCAAGTTGGATTGGAAAGGAAGCGGGATTTATGGTCAACCATACAAAGAGAAGAGGAAGAAGAAGAAGAAGATTTTAGCGGGAAGTCGTTGTTGGTGAATTCGGGGGGTTTTTACGTCTGTGATTTTTGCAATATTGGTTCTCAATACAATTTAAAGTTGGACTGAGTGTTTTCGTTCGAAATCCTTCTCCGACATCAGAAGTGGGATACGAACCCACGCCCACGGAGTGGACTGCCAAGTTTCAAAAGCTGTGACGCTAATTATGAAAATATCTGTGACGCCAATTATGAAAAGAGCTGTGACGCCATTTATTAAAAGAGCTGTGACGTAATTTACCAAAAGAACTGTGATGCCATAAAATGAGTTGTGTTAATTTGAATCAAAAGAGTCGAGTTTGAATCAGGAAAGCTGTGATGCCACCATCAATAGAGATATTGATCCCAACTGAAGAGCTAATGTTGCTCCATTATTTTATGATTTGGATCATTCAAATAGTACCTTAAAGCAGTATATACCTTTTGTTAGAATGGCCGAAAGGTCACTGTGGTTGCTACTGTGCCTGTTTCTTGTTCCAGATCATGCACCCAGGAGGCGCGTAACATCAGGATTGGCCGTGACAGAGGAATGAAGAAACAACAACTACCACCAACTAACAACCACCACCCAACAACCAGCAGCCATTGTCAACAGACAGAGAACCGCAAACACACACCAAGTTGGATTGGAAAGGAAGCGGGATTCTAGCGGAAAGCCGTTTTGGTGAATTCGCACGGTTTTTACTTTTGTGATTTTTGCAATGTTGGTTCTCAATACAATTTAAAGTTGGACTGAGTGTTTTCGGCGAACTCAGGAGGTCGCCTTCCCCCAAACAATTATTTCCCCCAAATATAAAACTCTCCGGGATTTGACTTGGCCTGCCACTGAAAGTATTGCAGTTAAGGGTGGCAATTCCGCGGGATCCCAAGTATGTTTGTGTTGAGGGAGTGAGATGCGGGGTTGACAGTCCAAATCCCGCAAATCCCACAGCCTCATTTTTCCACTTTATCATTATTCTTTCTACAAAATACACTATTCTACTCAGGTTTAAAATGAATTTCATTGCAGTTCGGTAAGTAGTAACCACTGAGCATTCGCAAATGGGAATCCTCCAAAAATAAATGTTACACAGTCTTACCTATACCTGTTTGCTGGAAATTAGCGGATAATGTATAACCCCAACTACACAATTACAACAACTAATTTGAATGAACTCCATACTTTCCGCCCTCATTTTCATTTGTTAAAAGTCTTTGTTTTCGTTAAATAATTATTTTTCTTAACATGTTAAATGCATAAAAAAGGGAAAACTGACGGTTTAAACAAATTAATTTCACAGTTACCTCCCTGAAAAGTGCGGGATCGCATCCAATCCTGCCTGGTCACACTTGAGATTGCCTAATTGCAATATTGGCACAAAACCAATTTTTTCTCAAATTAATTTGACACTAACCCATTTGCCATCAAAATTTTTGGTTGATTTTTTTATGCCTTCCAAAAGGTTGAATTTGGAACGATACATCCAATAGTAGCTTGTCAGTTATCTTGATTTGAAAAAAATTAATTAATGTACGTTTTGCTCATGCGCCTGTGCTTATAAGAATATCATATTTGAATTCTACACAGGCAATTAGGGGGTCATATCATTTGGAACTTTTTTCTAAACCCACTAATTGAAATTTTAAATCGACTGGATATACAGCCGAATCCCGATAAATTGAAATCCTGGGGACCTTATGGAAAGTTGAAATTACCCAGAGTTTTTATTTACCAAGAGTTGTATTTATCGAGAGTCAATTCAAACAGAGAGTCATCCGTATCCAGGATTGTCCAGTTCATGTTTCGGCGCCGAGCAAGTCTCATTTTGCGCTCTCACCACATCAAGGTTTTTTCTAAAAGTAAATATTGGGATGTTTTTTGAACCTTGTGAGCCAACCTTCACTAGAATTGACATTTTCAATGCCTAACGAGGCCGAACCTTTTGACTTTTACTTTCAATGAAGATCCTCACAATGAGTATGTTTTGCCCCGACATTCTCGTAACCATGTGAATAGACATTCCTCCATGAGGGAAACTCACCTACACGAGATCTCTTCCTGCATCCACTATAGCATGCGATCCAAACGATGTCGTCTTTGTTCTTTAGGATATTGGACAGCGTGGATGGCAAAATCCCGAATAAATTCGCGACATCTGTTTTCTTCGCTCTACTTTACGTCTTCTATAAGTTATTTTTCTCCCTCGAAAATAGAGAGACAATCCCCGCTCCTCTTCTCACTCGAAATCAACTGGAGGATACCCCTCTATCTTCAATTTATAGGATGATCCAAAGGTCTATCTCCATTTCGACTTACATTAGGTACCGAGTGTATCAAAACAGACAGGTTTTAGCGAATTTTCTAAGAAAATTAAGCTATTGCAATGGCTTCGAAATTTAAATTATGCAAATTTTTGAACTTTTTCTTCATGGAAATCCGTTTCAGACCATTCTAAAACGATTCCTGAAATTTAACACTTTTATATAGCACTTCCAAGTCAAGTTCAACCTTTTCCAAGTCAAATTCAACATTTTCCAAGTCAAATTCAACCTTTTCCAAACCAAATTCAACTTTTTCCAAGTCTAATTCAACATTTTCCAAAACAAATTCAACCTTTTTCAATTTCAAGGTCTGTCTCATCGATTACAGCTACAGATTGCACGAATTAGTTCATGGATATGATGCTACTGCTCCCTCAAGCGTCAGCGGGACAGCCTCTCCACTGATGGCCCAGTGCTTTCAATATTAAAAGTATAATTTTTAGTTGCACCTATGGGAGGAAATCGTTCATTTTTCTTCTTTCAGTGCTATTGGTGCAACAAAATTTGTTCATTTTAAGAGATGTCACTTTTTTTTCATAAACGATTTATTACATAATATTATTTCCAACCTACGTATTAGGTACATTTTCTTTTCGACTATCGTTTCCAACCCCATCCACAATTGTGTACATTTTGCCGATAATTATGAAAAGGTTGAATTTAGTTTGGAAAAGGTTGAATTTGTTTTGGAAAAAGTTGAATTTGACTTGGAAAATTTTGAATTTGACTTGGAAAAGGTTGAATTTGACTTGGAAATGCTATATATATATATATATGTATATTTATATAAATATGTGTCATTCCACACGATATCTGACCGAGGAATCGAGCTAAAAATCTGAAAAAAATTCAAAATTTCAGTAATATCAAAAGAAAGGTTAAGTTCGTTTGCCAGAATTTTCGGAGTACTTACTCCAAGAGTTCAAATTTTGAAAATTTAGAGTAAAAAATCACTAAAAACGCGTTTTTTGTGTGAATTACCATCATAAACATAGGAACATAATGGCATATTCGGAATCAGCGTGGAATTTCCTATCAGAATCACCCACCAAATGGGTTGAAATTATTCTTTGAAAATTCGCTCATCAACTCATGCTGCATGAATGGGACTTTTTTTCGATATACCGAGAGAATCTCAAGAGGCCTGAGAATCCCTTCAAAATAACGAGAGCTTCAATTTATCGTGAATTTTAATTACCGGGAGTCGATTGTAGTTGAGTGGACACCCAGCATACCTACTTGGTGATAGATGATAGGTACTACACGGATACCAACCCATACGTAAACTAGGTGGCTTCCTGGTGCTGCGGGAGAAATGCAAATCATGCCGCAGTTTCCGGTTATACGGATCGATTGTCCTCAACTCGGTCGTCTCCAAGTCCCCCAAGGACGCGACGACGCGAGAAAAGGAAATTAGACGATAAATTCAGTTTGCCGGAGCCGTCAATTATTCGACCAAACGCCATCAAGCGGTTCGTAACCGTCTTATTGAGGAATTGGAACAGACAGACCTAACTAATCTGTCCAACACCTCGATTCAGCAACGTTGCTACGAGTAGAGTTTTTATTAAAACCAGGCAGAAACTCGTTTTACTTCCCTGGCTTGATACGAAGGGTAGATAAAGGGAAGATATTGATAACGACCTGAAAAAAAGCAAAAATCACTGTTTCTCCATTGCTTAGTACCCATTTGAACAAGAAAAAGTCGGAAACCCAGAAAATTTTAAAAATCATCAAAAACATGACGGCAGACTCATTGAACTGTCGTTGTCCTCATTCAACTCACAACTGCCGTTTAATCAGAAATGATAGTTTTCTATTGTTTTTAACACAGAATGTGTTTTAGCCTTGGACTAACTTGC
>JAEMON010000012.1:14724534-14741639 GCA_030264115.1 Lygus lineolaris
GGCTTGCCCCCTGGCGAGGCGCGGAGCGCCGAGTTTTTTCCGGGAAGGTTACCATGATAGAATCGATTATTCTGGTATTCTTGTGAACTTCAGGATACTTCAAGAGAAATCCATGTCGGACCACTCATGTTATCTATAAACCCATCAAATTTAATAACATGGAAGCTCAAAAGTACTCATTTTTAAGTATCCATGTTGCTACCTACCTATGAAAAACCATGTTCACAACTCATTTATTATTATCCAACCGATTGCGTACGACTTTTTCACAAGTTTAAGGAAATGTTTTCTAGAGCCACATTGTCAGATTATTTTATCAAATTGGTGGCATTGGACTTCCATGATCTGTGTTTATGTTCAGTTTTGTGTGCCAGATCGTTCAAATATTAATTCAATTATGTAGGTTTCTTATAACTTATTCTGTTTGGATTTATACCTACTTTACGAATCGTGAGCAATTAGTTACGTGAAATTCACAAACCGTGACAGAAGTGCTATGATTTGTGATAAGACAACAGAGGAACTATCATGCTTATCCGATTTCCTTTAGGTCCAACCTTTTCAATTTATGTAAGTCATTTGGAAATCTTCATAGCTGAATGAATAATAAGGAAGCCTCTATGATTTTAGTGATACCTACCCGACAATGAAAAAGTTCCATTCATGCATCATGAGTTGGTGAGCGAATTTTCAAAGTATAATTTTAACCGATTTTATGGGTGATTCTTATAGGAAATTTCACGCTGATTCCGAATATACCATATATGTTCCCATGTTTAGGATGGTATTTCACACCAAAAACCTAAAAAAACACGTTTTCTGGCGATTTTTGAAACTAAATTTTCAAAATTTGACCCCTTGGAGTACGCCAAAAATTCTGGCCAACGAACTCAGCCTTACTTTTGATATTATTGACATTTAAAAATTTTTTTGGATTTTTTATCTCGATCCCACGGGCAGATATCGTCTGGAGTGACACATATATAAATATATATGTATACAAAAATACCTTGGTAGACTCGGAAGCAATATGTATACATATGAAAAAGTGTTAAATTTCAGGAATCGTTTTAGAATGGTCTAAAACGGATTTCCATGAAGAAAATTGTCAAAAATTTGCATTACAAAAATTTTGAAGCCATTGCAATAGCTTCATTTTCTTCGAAAATTAGATAAAACCAGGGTCGGTAACCTTCATTTATTTACAGTCGGACCGCGATTATAATGAATCGCGATGTGACGAATGGGCGACTCTACACACCCAGCTGGAAAAACAGTAACACGCCTTCAGGACATCTCACACCCAGGAAATCACCCACCTGGGAAATTCTTTCTTCACGATTCCCTCACAACCAGTCCAGCAAAGGGAGTTTCACACAGACAGACAGACACGTAAATATGTTCAGGAAGCTTTGAAACACCAACTGCAATTTTTCTTCACATTCGGCTATTATTGCACGCAGACAGAGGACGTATGTAACTTTTTCTTAACTTGGCAGAAGACAAAAGACGAGTATGAAAAATTACCTGGAAGCCACTTGGTTATTTGTTTCAGCTTTGATCGCTCTCTGAATATAATCTTATCTAATTATTATCGTCTTTAGTAGTTTTTTGACGACGTATTCAACCTTGGACGTGAGGGATGTCAAAAGTTCCATTCATGCAGCAAGAGTTGATGAGCGAATTTTCAAAGAATAATTTTAACCGATTCGGTGGGTGATTGTTATAGGAAATTTCACGCTCATTCCGAAAATACAATATGTTTCTATTCTACTAAAAACCTCCAAAACACGTTTTTTAGCAATCTCTAACCCTACATTTTCTAGATTTGACCCCTTGGAGTACTCTAAAAATTCTGGCAAACGAACTCATCCTTTTGTTTGTAGGTAGCCATCGTGGTACACTTTTTGGGTTGAGGGTGGAAGTAAAATCGGCTTCTTCCGTATATAGATCGATTTAATAGTCCAACATGTTTCGCAGCTATTACTGCCTCATCATGGACTTCTTAAGACTTCCTAAGTTTGCTAGTGCGGGCTGGTCCGCCGTTTAGTCATTATTAAGAGGTGAACTTCCTATTAGGAGTTCTTAAGGTATATATATGCCCTGTGGTAGAGACGGAAAATATGTAAATAAATGCATTTTGTTTTTAAATGTAAAATTGTGCATAATTTTGACTTAGGGGAAGAGAAAAGATGGATCCTCCAACCTCCAACCTCAACCTCCAACTACCCTCCGAATTTGAGCGAAATCGGTCCATTAGGAACAGATAAATCGCAGTTTCAGGAAATTCAAAGTTGCATGCGTACACGCTACTAGTGGTCCGATGGCGTTGAAATCCATAGGGGACCCTCTAGGGTCTAACTCGCTTAGTCCCTGAAACTTTCACCGAAATCGGTCGAGTGGTTCCGGAGATACGCCTATGACAACAAATTTCAAGACTGCGCTTGCGCAGTAGATCCAATCGTGACATAATTCATAGGTTATTGTCTTGGAGTCAGTCCACAACTTCCCTGCAAATTTGAGCGGGAATAGGTCATTTATTAATTGAGATACAGGGATTTCAGGAAATTCGCGTTTGCGCATGCGCTCACGCTACTAATGGTCCGATGACGATGCAATTGATAGGGGACCGTCACGGGACTAACCAGCATAATCCCTGAAATTTTCATCAAATTGTATCTTCTTATAGTTTTGCCTGGGAAAAGGAATTGACCACAGACCGACAGACAGACAGACAGACAGACGGATAGGCAGACACGGAACCAAAATTGTCCCGAAAGCTGTAAAACGTAAAAAGCAAGTGGAAATTTTGATTTTGGAGGACACCAATTTATTTATTTTATTTCTTTCACGAATACATAGCTTCCTACCTTCGGTAGTGAGGAAGCAAAATCAAGTTCAGGGTGATTTTGGAGTAGAAAATTTGCCGCTCGGGGAAGCCTGGAAAATGGGCGTTGGAGTTGATAGTTAGTGGAGGAAACATCAACAAAGAAAATAAACTGGGATCGAGTGCCAACATGGGGAATCTGAAATGTTATTTCCGACAGAAGGGACGCACCAATTTACTCAGAGTCACCACATCAAACATGGACCTACGCACCTGCAGCGGACTCAATCCACATCTTTCGAGCAGGTACGAGTAATCAATGTCGATAGACGGGATCTGAAGCTTAAAACCAATATAATAATATAACGCAGGAATTTATGCTGAAATCTCTCCAACTGTCTGATGCGAATAGCGTAGAATGGACTCCAAATAACAGCGGCATATTCTAAAACCGGCAAAACCAAGGCCTTATAAAGCTGGAGAATGGCCGGAACACTGGTGAATTCTCTCGTATTCCTTTTGATAAATCCAAGAGACCTCATGGCTATATATAAATAAATATATAAATAAACAAATATATATACATATAAAAAAGTGTCAAGTAATCGTGCTAGCACGGGACAATGTTCTAGTTTTCTATATTTTTCTATGTATAATATACAGGGTGGCTTTCCAACAGTATTATTATTTTTAATTTTACAGTGGAAATCAGGGGAGAAATCAAGTTTGAATGCTAAAAAACGTGGGTTTTTTCGAGGAAATCGAGTGTTTGGGTGTTATACGTGATGATTTTAACTGGAGGAGTTAGGTATCGTTTTCCTAGTAATTTTTCACGCTGAATCGAATGGTGACACTCGTAATCAATTTCGACAGATAGAAAATGGATTTTCAGACATACCTATCACCAATGCACGTTTTTTCTCGGGAAATCCATTTTCTATCTGTCCAAAGTGATCAGGAGTGTCACCATTCGATGTCCCCTGATTTCCACAGTAAAATTAAAAATAATAATACCGTTGGGAAGCTGATGAAACGGAGATGTTTTTTCCGTTCTTGCAAACGGAATTCATTGGAAAGGTTCACTTGAAAACTACTGATGAAATCCATGATGAAATGTGAAATACGACAGAAATTGAAGTTTAGGCTCTACAAGAGCTCAATGAATTCAGTTTCAATGACTTGAAAATGACTCTCTTATAGGAATTTTAGCGCTCTTTCCAACGGTGTCCGTATTTTCAATTTTTAATAGTAAATTAAGGGAGTTATTGCCATTTTAGTGACTTAAAGTCGAAAAAACGAAAAAAATCTTAAAATTGGAAAAAACTCACGAAAATAGGGGGTTAACAAAAAATCTCTAGGAGACACTTTTTGTTGGAAATTAGTTGTAGAATCGATCCCTGAAGTTTCGCTACTCGAACCTGAGACACCCTGTATATTACATTACCCTGTATTATATATTATTTTCTATATTATTTATAAGTTAAAACCGCTAAAATATTATACAAATTCCACACAAAAGTGATCATTTTGCATGACTAATTTCATCAACCTGTACGTGAGGATGATAACGGGTATTGGATGTTGTCATTTGTAGCTTCCCCTCGTCGTGGGTGTAAGGCATTGTATTACCACCAGTAGCGAATAATATTGTATTACCGAGCAGGAGCTTCTAAGCAGCTTACGCTTACAGGCTTCCGTAAGTGATGGACTGCGGTTCAACATAAGCCGGGCTTGCTAAGGGAATAAAGTCCTCATGCCAGATGAAAAACGTGATGCCATTTGCTCCAGCAGCACCCCCCCCCCCCCCCCCCCCCCCCCCCCTTCGCAAAAACATATGTACACGTTGGCCTTCTTCGGATGCGGGCGTGTTAGAGTTTAGAGTTACCTCAAGATATCGCGTCGGGGAGGCTCGTCTGGAGAGAGAGTGTGACAGAGAGAGGAGTGGGAGTGAGAAATATGAGGGAGATTTCATTCACGAGGCCTGTCAACTCGCGCATTAGGCAGCAAAAGAGGTTTCTAGGCGATGGGTAAAAGAGGTTACGAGGCTCAAAGCCAGGTTATTCGTGGTTTACATGTTCATCCGAAGATCCAACTATCAAATAACTAAATTTCCAGTAATGGTTACCTATGACAAATTGGATTTTTGAAGAACTAATTTCTTGTATTTTTGGGAAGGTACTTCGGTGAGTACCTCATTTAAAACGCCACCCAATGAGGAATGAACATGGGACGGAATGAATTCGCTATTTTAGACCTCAGAATCGGATTCAGCACCCTCGAAAACCCCTGTAATAGGCTGGAATAAGCAAAAGAAAAAACTCGTGACGTCATCTCCCACGTAAAAGGCAACACATACCAGATGACGTCACGCAATTTTTCCTTCCGCTTTTTCGCCCTCTTCCGTTCATTTCCGACCCATCATATTGCACCTTTTTGGAAAGCTCTCCGTTAGACCTACAAGTATAAAAAATAAATAGCTTCCAAACTTGTTACATGACGTATAGAATGAGTTGGTGAAAATGTCACCGAAATTGGTAGAATAGTTTCAGAATAGTTTTTGGCAGAACAATTTTCGAGTTTGCGCAAGATCAGTAGCTATTAGGTACTGATCCAATTGGAGTAATAACCCATTTACCACCGAGTTTGATCAAAATGTTTGAAAAGTTTTTTTTAGACAGGCTAAGATAGCCTATGAATAATTCATTTCGAGTAAACAGGGTGTCTCAGCAAATAACCCTCCCCCCTCCCCTCCCCCTTAACACGCGAAAAAAAGCCATTCAGAAAAGAAATCAAATCGTAACCCCCTTTAATTTTTGGCGTAGAATTCAAATGAAACATTTTCGCGCTCCACACTGGCGCGCTATGGCGCGTTTGGCGCTCTAACTTTGTTTCTCTAAATGGACATCCTAATTTTTTATTGCAGATTCGGATTATTAGTAGCCTCAAAATTTCAAATCTTCAGGGAAAACAAAAAATTCTGGGTTGCTCAATTTTTTGAAAAATCAAAAAATAATATCACCACGTTACTCGGCCTGAAAAAACACATTAAAATCATGTAATACATTCAATAGTTTACCACACCAAAAAACCCTGATTAGTTGCTATCATGGTACATTTGGAGCGAAATTGCGCACGTTTTCGCGCACTCAAATTTTCGAATGGGAGGTCATTTCTTCGGGAATTTCAGCTTGGAATCTTGCAATAAAAAATGCGGATTTTATTTGAAAATTCAAAATTAGCGAGCAATAATGTGATATTTGAATTCTACGCGAGAAATTAAGGTGAGGGGGTTACGATTTGCATTTTTTTCCAAATGGCTTTTTAGAAAAGTTAAGGGGGGGTTTACTAGCTGAGACACCCTGCATAGAGAGGCCTAACTGGAGTTTGAACTGTTAAACTTGGCTGTGCAAAAATAGTTATTATTTCTATTGAGCTTGAATGCAAAAATGTTTGCTCACCCTTCGTCGTTGAGTTTATGAGTGAGCTGCCACCATCACCTTCATTCCAATGGAGTAGTTCGACCTTCAAGGGACCTTCCTCATGACTTGCTAAGAAGGGCTTCCACTTTACAACGTAGGCGGGGATGATACGCTGAGGGACTTAAATGAAATGCTCGCCTTATAGCTTCTATGGGGAGTATATATGGAGGGACTCAACGGGGATTTCAACTGGTATCATCTCCTCCCACGTAACTTTAATACTCCAAAGAGCAATGACAATTATATTGATTGGACAGCGTGAAAAAATACCTCCATCACACACGACAGTTCCACTTTTTAGGGAAATCGCTTGGGAAATTTTGTTGACCTATCAGCGTATTTTCGAAGAAAATTAAGCTATTGCAATGTATATGTATATCATTCCAGACGATATCCGACCGTGGAATCAAGATAAAAAATCCAAACAAATTTTAAAATGTCAATCATATCAAAAGAAAGGATGAGTTCGTTGGCCAGAATTTTCGAAGTACTCCAAGGGATCAAATTTTAAAAATTTAAAGTCAAAAATCGTTTTAAAAAAACGTTTTTTTGAGGTTTTTGGTGTAAATTAACATCTTAAACATAGGAACATTATGGTATATTCGGAATCAGCATGAAATTTCGTATAACAATCACCCACCAAACCTGTTAAAATTATTCTTAAAGAATTCGCTCGTCAACTCATGCTGCATGAATGGAAGTTTGTTTCTTGAGGAGGTCATTTATTATCGACCGATTGTGATGAACCTTCGTCCGAGCTTTGTGAACACGCTGATGACGCCATGGTCTGGAAAAGGACAGAAAAAGTCGATAAAACTGAAAACTTTTAAAAACCACCAAAAATCGTGGATACGGTGATAATGAGCTTGCTTTGAAATCATTCGACGCAGAAATCTCGGGTCTTTAACTTTTCTCGAATACAAGAATGTTGTGGTATGGATGGACCATTTCCTTCTGGGATTCAATAATGGGTTTGGAGTCGGTTGTGATATTTATTACATCTTGGTGGTGGTGGTGGTGGTACAGTTTCTCTGATACACCGTCATCTTCTTCAGCCTACATTTCCATACAAATTTGGTCATAAAATTACTAACTATAGTAGGTATAATATAAAAAGTCCCATTCATTAAGCATGAGTTGACCATTTCCTTCTGGGATTCAATAATGGGTTTGGAGTCGGTTGTGATATTTATTACATCTTGGTGGTGGTGGTGGTGGTACAGTTTCTCTGATACACCGTCATCTTCTTCAGCCTACATTTCCATACAAATTTTGTCATAAAATTACTAACTATCCCATTCATTAAGCATGAGTTGATGAGCGAATTTTCAAAGAATCATTTTACCCGATTTGGTGGGTGATTCTTATAGGAAATTTCACGCTGATTCCGAATATACCATATGTTCCTATGTTTAAGATGGTAATTTACACACAAAAAAACTCAAAAAACGTGGTTTTTAGCGATTTTTGAAACTAAACTTTCAAAATTTGACCCCTTGGAGTACTCCAAAAATTCTGGTCAACGATCTCATCCTTTCGTCTCATATTATTGACATTTTAAAATTTTTTCGGATTTTTTATCTCGATTCCTCGGTCAGATATCGTCTGGAATGACACATATATAAACATATATAATATAAATATATATATACATATAAAAAAAGGTTAAATTTCAGGAATCATTTTAGAATGGTCTGAAACGGATTTCCATTAAAAAAAATTTCGAAAATTTTCATTACAAAAATTTTCAAGCCATTGCAATAGCTTCATTTTCTTCGAAAATTCTCTAAAACATGTAAGTAGGTACCTACAAAGATAGTTTGTATAGACATATTTTTCTATACTTGTCTAGAGCATTTCCTTGTTACAGCCATATCTTCCAGAGTTTTCGTCCGACTTTGTTCAAATTTTCAGGGATTATGCTGGTAGGGCCCCTTGAAGTCCCGTTTGAATTTCAAAATAAAAATTAACGTAAAATTAAAAATCAACAAAAATAAAAATTACCTAATTACAATTAACGCGAAATGAAAAAATTAACGTAAAATTAAGAAATTAACGTAAACTTCGTTCACGATAGTATTGACATGTTGCCTAAACTGAAAGACAACACGATCAAGCGTTTTAAATTTATACAGTTTCTTAAATTAAAAAAAAAAGTTTGAATTTCAAAATAAAAATTAACGTAAAATTAAAAATTAACATGAATAAAAATTAATTACAATTAACGCGAAATTAAAAAATTAACGTAAAATTAAGAAATTAACGTAAACTTCGTTCACGATAGTATTGACATGTTGCCTAAACTGAAAGACAACACGATCAAGCGTTTTAAATTTATACAGTTTCTTAAATTTAAAAAAAGTTTGAATTTCAAAATAAAAATTAACGTAAAATTAAAAATTAACAAAAATAAAAATTAGGTACCTAATTGAAAATAATTAAAATTAATGTGAAATTGAAAAATTATCGTAAAACACAAAAGTGTTTATCTTTCATTATTATTATTATCTTTCACAAAAGTTTTGACATTTTGACTAAACTGAAAAACATCACGATCAAGAGTTTCGAACTTACACAGTTTCGATTCAATTTTTATTTTGGCAGACTATTTTACACTGCTAAGTAGTACTCGAAAGTGAAGGATATGCCATTCCTCCACTTCATCCCGCATACCGTTTATTCCTGTGATTTTTCATCCAGTCGTCAGCCGGATGAAGGAGGTCCGAAGTGTGTCTTCACCAGAAGGTCGGAGACTATCAATTTGCAGCGGAGATTATCACCGGCTCCGTCTGTCGTTTGGCGGAAACAAGCTTTTGTTTCGGAGAAAAGGGGCTTCCAAGGGACGTCCGATCAGTCAGGGTATTAATCCGGAGCTAAGGGCCGGATCCATTAGGTCCTGAAGGGAAGGGGTGGAAAAAAAGCCCTTGAAAAGGATCACCCCATTGACCGAAGGGAGACCTCTCCTTGACCGGTACGGTTTTCTCAGGGGCCTATTTGAGTATTGAAAAAGGTTTTTTTCAGCCCTTTAATTAATCACGCTCTTCAAATTATTTCATTGGGCGGCAGTGAGTTTCATGTGGGACTCAATCAGTTCGTTATTTGCTCGTATTTTCCGCGATATGCCGAGAGTGGCCCTCTGATCTCCTAATATAAGGGTGAGGATCGAGAGGTAGGACTTTGATGTGGTGAAGTGAGTCACTGAGTGGGGAGAAAAGGGGTATCTTCTCTGTATATGGTTCAGACCTCTTGATAAATTTATCAATAGTACTCTTCCGTGCAAAGGAGAAAAGCAGTTTCTCCAGCTGAGTAGTTTTTGAAAAATCGAGGTTTTGCGTTTTGTACCATGAAAATCTCAATTCGGGTCGAAAATATGAATTTTTTTAAAGAAAAGAAACCATATTTTCGACCCAAATTGGGATTTTTATGGTACAAAACGTAAAACCTCAATTCTCAAAAAATGCTCAGTTGAGAAACTGCTTTTCTCCTTTGAACGGCAGTAACTATTCCGCAATATTTTTAAAATAGCTCATCTTCGTGCTTTTGAAACGTCACACTGTGATTCAGATGCCGAATCCAGCTAGCCAAAGTCCAAAATCGATTTCATCGAAGGTTCGAAACCTAATCACAGGGCCGGCCTAAGGCGAAATTTGCAAATTACTCATTAGGTAGGTAATCAAAAAATTGGTCGGACGTGCTGATAGGTCATAAAAAAGACCGAAAAAGAACTCCGGTATATTTTCGAATAGAACGTAAAATAATACTGAACTGAGTTGGTGATGGATAACCGAGTAGGTACGTATTCGGTAAAATAGTGCCAAACTAGCTTGGTTATCCGTAACTGAATGGTAGATAAAATAGCTCGGTCAGGGTTTTGCTTTTCTCTCCTTTTTTCAGGGCCGGCCTAATGCGAAAATTGCAAGTGTGCAAGACCCACATTTTACGGGGGGGGGGATAAGCCCAGGTAAAAGGGGGGGTCTGGGGAATGACTGAGACAATTAATCAACTGTATCACTGTATTACTTAATCAATTCACTGGGAAAGCTCGTTTTCAATTGATACAATTTAAAGGCTATTTTTGAAATTCATGGTCTAAAAACACAGTTTCTGTGCACTTTTGCACCTTTTAGAACATTTAATTTATCTCTCAATTTTATTTATTATTTACTTCGTCGGACCTCTTCTTCCTTGCAGTGTAGAGGTAATTTGATTTATTATTTATTGAATTGATAGGTTCAATACTCTTTCTTGTAGGTACCTTACACCACTATTATTTTACGTTTCAATGATTTTTTCACTTATATTGCAAGTACTCTCAGAATAAATAGCTAAAGCGGGAATCACTGTCCGCCGGACCTCAGATAAATTTCCGTATCTCATGGGTAAAAGAAAATAAAACAACAGGACATTGTGAACCAATAATTACGGAGCTTATTAATGGCGCACACACAACAAAAGTTCATGAGCTATTAAGATACCTAGGTACATAGTCTCTTCGATTATACATTTATACAAGGGCATTTTAGCGAATTTTCGAAGAAAATGAAGCTAAAACAATGGCTTCAAGATTTAAATTATCTTATTTTAATATCTTTATTATTAACACTCCAAAACGTTTCTTGAAATAACGTCGAAACCTTACTCTTATGATAAAGTTCGCGAACTTTTATGAAAGTTCGGGTTCGAGTTCGGGTTTGAGTTCGTATATTTTGGAATGAGCAGTTCGAGTTCATGTTCGGTTCGAAAGTTCGTGAGTTCGAATGCACCTCTACACCCGATCCCTGGCGATGAAGATATAAAATTTTGGAAAAATTTGAATTTGAAATGATTTTTTGGTGAGGGCCCGTGAAAAATAAACACACATGGAGATCCAGAGACAGAATTTTTTCAAGTGAAGAATCGTCACTACTACTTCTAATTCAACTATCATACCAATCCATAAAATAAAATAAAAATAGAAAATAATTTTTTTTTTTTTTTTTTCAATTTGAAGACCACAGGGGAAAAACGGGCTAACTCGAATTTTTCCGAGAAATGAGTAAAAGACGGTTTCCGATAGATTTTGGCATGGCGAATTCAGTGGTCACCTCAAATCAGGGGAAAAACGGGTCCTAACGGTCGAGAAATGCGTTTGAAAAAACGAGTACAGGGGATGAACGGGCCCTGACAAGCAGTTCAGGAGAAGAACGGGCCATGTTTGATCTGCACATGGAATCCACCCCTCTCTAACCCCGTTCCTTCAGGGGAAGAACGGGCCATATTTTGACCTGCACGAGCACGTGGAATCTACATATCTCTCCTCCAACTCCTCTAGCATTTTCTTTTTTTCACACGAACTATTCAGTGTTTCACGGTGATTTTGGACTCAATTCGCAACTTGTTGTTGTTTTCATTTCCACAAGTGAACTTCCTCAAGCGATAATCCCGTCGTTTTCCCAGTTTTTAGTTAATAGTGTTGATTAAAAAATGTGTGAAAACTTCACCTAATCTTCCCGAAAATTTATTTCACTTCCCCGAGAGATGTTAAACAAGAAGAATAAAACTTCCAAAGGAAAAACAGGCCGATCTGAAGCACTTGATGCAGTTCTGCGGAGCTAAAGCGAAGAAATTATTCTCCAAACTAACCCGCAATTCTCATTAAATTGCTCTGCTAGCCCGTTCTTCCCCTGTAGAAAGGGGGTTTTGGGTGTATTTTGATTTTTTATTTCCATTAAATACGATATTTTTTCGATTTGTTGTCATCAACATGTTCCCTGATACCTGATGACCTAATCTTTGTTAGAAAAGTCCAGATTTAGCATTTCTGCTGTTCCCAATAGCGTTTTTGGTACTAAAACAGCCCCCCTGAAAAATTGAAAAACAAGGCGTTAGCCCGTTTTTCTCATGTGGTCTTCATTTGGTATGGAAATTTTCTGAATTTGATTCGGAAAATCCTGAATTTGATTTGGAAAATTCTGAATTTGATTTTTTTTTTAAACCTCGAGAAATGAGTTGCCTCAGCAAACTCAAGACAACATGGAAATGTTGGTGCTGTTTGAGGTTCGCTCTGTCTCCACAAGAAGTTTGAGAAGGGAGAAGGGGGATTTGTGAAGTGGTAGGAGAGGGTTGTAAGGGGTGGAGAGTGCTGTGAAAGGGGTGGGGTGGGGGGTTGTGAGGGGGTGGGGGTTATGAGGGGGTGAGGGGGAGGTGTATGAGGGGGTGTTAGGGAGTAGTGAGTCGTGCGAAACACGATGGGATTAGCCCCCAACGCCCTTCCGCTCCGCCTCACCCACGGAGGCTTACCCACCCACGAACTTATCCCGCCCTCGACTTACCCACCTCCCACTTACCAAGGCGCATTCCATCATCAACCCTGATACCGTTAAAAACACAGATTGCTTCTCGCGGGGGAGGCGGTGCATGCGGACTAACGGCTTCTGATTAGCGCCGCCGACGGAACCCGTTAAGTGGGTTAACGGCGGGATGGAATTCGTCAGACGTCGGTAAAATTGCGAGCCACAAACCGTCTTCGATAGGATTGGCGGATTCGCCGGATAGCAAAAGCAGGGATCTAAGAACTTATTCCATTCATGCAGCATGAGATGATGAGCGAATTTTCAATGTATAATGTTAACCGGTTTGATGGGTGATTGTTATAGGAAATTAGGTGATTGTTATGGGGAATTATCATCAATTTTTTAATTTTTTCCGATAGATAATGACTAAAAAGAAACAATAATGAAGTAGTAAAGGCAAAAATAGTGTATCTGCAATTTTAGAAAATTCATTGAAATATTTATTATTGCAATATGGCGGGAAAGTGACGTTGAGATGCCAACCGAACAAAACGGAACACAAAGCCCATCACTGTTTGGGCTCCTGATTAGTGAGAATATAAATTAAATCATTAATAAATTGATTTAATTGATTAATTATTTAAATTATTCCTATTTTCACTGCTCTCAATGCGATCTCAGTGACCTTTTTCTCGGTTCAGTTCTCTTAGTGTGACGTAGGAAAGGGTTTCTCAAGAGCCTTCGGAATTCCGCCTATTATTCAAACACCTGAGATTTCATTCCAAGTTTTCTCCACGCCCGAACGATAAACAATTTTTTTTTCATTGTATTGGCAGAGTTTTTTATTACAAATAACAATACGAAGACAGAAAAAATGTGATTTTCTCATACACGGTAATTCCCCATTTTACACTGATTCCGAATACAGCATATATTCATATTCCTGTGGACAAACACGGAACAGCTCAAAATCACGTTTTTTTTTTGGCGATTTTTATCTCTACATTTTCAAAGTCACAAGTGTGTCAACAATAACCCGCAATGACCGCACAAATTACGTCATGGAACATGCTGGTGCAACTCCCAGCGGCAGTTGCCGTCCAAGATTTGCGTTGAACATTTTGTTGCACACCTTTTTGTTCTATGCAAATAATATGTTATTTTTTCCATTCTTTACAAACATGTTGTGTTAGTAGCAATGAAATTAACTGGTTTTATTATTTCCAGGAACTGATTTTATTACTTATTATTCCAACCCCTCAACTTCTCGAGTCAGTTTTTAGTCAATATGAGAAGATTTTGACATTTTGAATATGACACCTTGAATATGACACCTTGAATATGACTGGGAAAAAACTAAATTTGATTGGGAAAAACCCAAAATTGATTGGGAAAAAACTAAATTTGGCTGGGGGAAAACTAAATTTGATTGGGAAATGCTGTATATGATATCATGTATCATTTTACTAACTTATGTCCTACGAATTATTCCCAGCTTTCGTTGAGGAGTAGTTTTCTCTCTACTCCTACAGGTTTATTGACATTCAACGCACCTCTGCCCCTCATAAATTAGGCTAGAACGTAATCCGATCACCCCATTTCGACGTCAACCCACCTGGAGTCTTCTCAACCAAATTTCCTTTTTTCTATTTTACCTTTTTTCTACCTCTTTTCCCTTTTTTCCTTCGCCCTTGACCCCTCTGCCCTCTCTAACTACCTCGGGGCTTTCTGTTTGACATTCCAACCGAGCAGCTCCTTTTAATGGTTTTTATTATTTCCCTAACGAATTTGCCTCAGGCCAAAGGAAAAGAGTTGACTTCATTTCTCGTCAATTCGAACTTCTTTTCCTTATGATTTTCCTCTCTCTTTCCCTTCATCCTCCAGGTAACTATTTTTTTTAACTCTATTCAAAACTTTCAGTTCGTGATGTTTTAAGTTATTATAGGTACATACCGATTAAGATGAGGATGGCAAAATGTTCTGCATGTTCCTGGAAGTATCACGAGCCACGGTGAGGCCAGTAAAATTTTAAAGCTATTACAATAGCTGCATTTTCTTCAAAAATTCTCAAAACAAGTTGAAGAAAAACGTTGATGGTGAAGAAAAAGTGGTGGCTTCTTCAGAGTTTTCTTCCAACTGGTTTCGCTTTGTTATCAGCTTCATCAGGGACATTAGGTTAGAAAGCTTGGTCGTCAAGTGCGACGTAGGACCATGTTTCCCCCTTTTAGCGAATTTTCGAAGAAAATGAAGCTATTGCAATGGCTTCAAAATTGTTGTAAAGCAAATTTTTGAAAATTTTCTTCATGGAAATCCGTTTCAGACCATTGTAAAACGATTCCTGAAATTTAACACTTTTTAATATGTATATATTATATATGTATGTATTTATATTATGTATTGTGTCACTCCAGACGATATCTGCCCGGGGGTTCGAGATAAAAAATCCAAAAAAATTTTAAAATGTCAATATATCAAAAGTAAGGATGAGTTCGTTGGCCAGAATTTTTGGAGTACTCCAAGGGGTCAAATTTTGAAAATTAAGTTTCAAAAATCGCTTTGAAAAACGTGTTTTTTTGAGGTTTTTGGTGTGAAATACCATCCTAAACGTAGGAACACGTGGTATATTCGGAATCATCTTGAAATTTCCTATAAGAATCATCCACAAAATCGGTTACAATTATTCTTTGAAAATTCGCTCACGTGATTCGTTCATGTTGCTTGAGTGGAACTTTTTTGACGTTTTTTTAGGCGTTTTGTACGTACAAAAACGACCATTAAGCATGAATCCACAATCAGCAAGGATGTACCGTGAGTTTTGCAGTTTTTTCATGTTTTCAAGTGAGTTCACATCCTCCCAAATGAAAACATACAAAAAAGTTTTTTTTTCTGAAAGGGGGTTAAGTTCAATTTGAAGAAAAAACTGACCAAACTGTCTCCTTTTTTCTTTTTTTTTATTCAAAAGATAGGTACATTCTTGGGCAGTGCCCTATATAGTATGTAATAAAGACGTACAGCACTTAAGTAAGTGATTCACATGTACAAAACCGGATTTGGGGAAAGAGCTAGTTCAATAGCTCTTTTATATGATCACAATGTGGATATAAACTCCTAATACAAAACTAAGGGGACATAGAATGAATAATGTCAACATTGAACGAATAAATCAAGTACATTAGAGTATAAAGAGTTCACAAGGGTATTAGTTAAAACCATCGGCGTTGTCCAAATGGTGTTTTCTCTTAAGGCGGCGAGCAAGTCGAGGAGGAGGGCGGCGCAGGGGAATCGAATTGACTAGAGGATTGGGATGAGACGGTGCCCTCAAGTACATCTGATGGTAGGTGGCGATAAGGGTGTCGTGAACGGTAGGAACTTCTAAGTCCTTATGTAATTACTCGTTAACGGGTATACCAGGGGACGTTACATACCAGTCGGAGCACTCGGTTCTGGAGAACCTATATACGTTGAATTTGGGTTTGTGACGCGGAGCACCAGAGGCCACCGCCATACAGCCAGATGGGTCGAATGAGCACCTTGTAGATTAGAAGTTTCATGTGGGTAGACAACTTTGGGTGGTTGAGAAGTGACTTGAGTTGCTGAATACGGGTTCTAATCTTCCCAGTTAAAACTTGTAATGTGAGCGTTCCAGGTGAGGCGTTGGTCGAGTGTGAGGCCAAGATACGTAAATTTGGAGTGGATGGGTAGTTCTGTGCCACATAACCTAATGATAGGAGGTTGGTAGTTTCTGCGATAGGTGAAAGGGACAACGACAGATTTGGAAGCATTAATACGTACTTTCCACCTGAGTGACCATGCCGTTATTTCGTCAGATACGCGCTGGAGCGTTTGGACAGCTTGCTCACAGGAGGTGTTCTTTACCACAACTGCAGTGTCGTCAGCAAATTGTGCCATCAGGGTTCCATCGGACGGTGGGTCTGGGGCAAAAGCAATGGCCCTAGCACGCTTCCTTGAGGGACACCAGCCAAAATAGGATATTCGCTACACTCTGATCCATAGATGGTGACACGAAAATAACGGTTGTGGAGGAAGGATTGAATTAACCTGTAGTAAGTGTCAGTTACGTGAGGTTTTAGCCTCGCCAACAACCCATCGTGCCACAGTTTGTCAAACGCTTTCTCCATGTCGAGGTACATGCCTAAGGCGAACGATTTTTCCTCATAGGCTGCCAGGATATGGTCGAGTACCCTGTGAAGTTGCTATTCGCAGGAGTGGAGGTTCCGAAAACCAAACTGAGTGGTTGGGAGAAGGTGCTCAAGTTGACTCAGAACATGCTGGAAAACGAGTCTCTCAAACAGTTTTGAAAGGATCGACAATAAGCTTATGGGTCGGTAGCCACATCATCAGCTCGCTTGCCCTTTTTGTGTAGCATGACGATTTTGGCCGTCTTCCACGCCTTTGGAAAGTAACCTACCCTTAGGATGGCGTTAAAAAGTTGTGTGGTCAAAATAAGCGTTTCGCGGGGAAAGCGCGAAAGATGTTGCTTGGTGATATTGTCAAAACCTGGTGATT
>JAEMON010000012.1:14755366-14770298 GCA_030264115.1 Lygus lineolaris
TTGCAATAGCTTCATTTTCTTCGAAAATTCGCTAAAAATGCGCTTATTCCGAGTATAGGTACCCAAATGCCCTAATGGGTACTTGAAACAGCTAAACAACTACCAAAACATTAGTATTTCAGGGGACGTCCCTTAAGACGGAAAATGAATGGCGGTATGAATCCCGAAGCTGAAAAGCATTCCAAAATCTATTACCAACGATACCCAACAAGTGAACCCGGCGTGTGGCGCCACCCTCAGGTGACAGTCTGGCACCACGGCGCCAACCCATGGTGGTCAAACAAAGAAACACAAAGAAACAACCATCCAAATCGGTTAACGAGGTTTCGTAGAAACTTCTCGTCAATGCTTCTCAATGCGAATTTCCAGGGACGTACTTACAAACTTACAACTACTCGTAGACAGATTTCTGAGTAGAAGAAAAATAACAACTGTGACGGGGTCACGGTTGTTCCTTCAAAGAACAGCTCTGGGGAGCTGTCACTTGAAGGACCAACCCACTAACCCCATTCTCATCCTAGTCTTTTCCTGCCAGCCAAAGCCGTAAGTTCCTATCGATTCTATTCAAAATATCTTTCCCTTACCCTGATGGTTCATATTCTTAAGATAGGAATTTCCTACACAATCTTCATCCCCCCCCCCCCTTTTAGAATCCAGAGCCTCCTATTTATAGGATAATATACGTCGAATAACTACCTATTTCCTGTGAGTTACTTAACAATTCTTTCCTCCCTCGCCATGAGCTCAGTAGGTAGGAATTGGAGCACACTCAGTAGGCAATAGATATTGTGACCCCTTCTGCATACCTAAAATCTCGATGGAATATCGTATCTCTACACAACCAAGCAAATTGCTGGAGAATTGTTGCCTGGGCTGCGCAGAGCACTGAGGATTGTGTATAATACGCGTATTAATTTTGAAATTCCGGCACAACTAAGCAGATTTCTGTGTCGAACGGAAAATCCACACAAATCGGGTAACCCATGGTGTTTTTTACGAATTAAGGATGTCTAAAACCGATTTGTGCATTGTGGCATTCGTGCAAGAAATTACAAAAAATCTGTCCTTCAATATCGAAATCTCCACTTGCTTTTTTTGCGTTTCAGAGCTTTCTGAACAACTTTGGTTCTGTCTGTGTCTGTCGGTCTGTGGTCAATTCCTTGTCCCAGGCAAAACTATATGAAGTCGTGGTCGTATAACCATGCTCATAACTCAGCTTGTTGGCCACTCACTTCGCAGTAGTTAACATAATATGGTTGGATAAATCGAGAGCTTTCGCACGAATCGTCAACGAATTTTGTGGGATGAAAAACGACGAAGTACCATTTCCCTAGCATCGACTCGGTTGTAAGCGGAAATCATCAGAAAACCAACCAACGCTTTTTCTTAACCCTTTTTTCGTTTTTGTGCCAAAGTAAAGACAAAAAATGTCAAGAGGATGAGTTCGTTGGCTAGAATTTTCGGAGTAGTCCAAGAGGTCAAATTTTGAAAATTTAGAGTCAAAAATCGCTAAAAAAAAAAAAAAAAAAACCTGTTCTTTGAAGTGTTTGGTGTGAATTACCATCTTAAACATAGGAACATTATGGTATATTCGGAATCAGCTTGAAATTTCCTATAAGAATCACCCACTAAATCGGTTAAAATCATTCTTTGAAACTTCGCTCACCAACTCATGCTGAATGAATGGAACTTTTTTTATTTGATGAACGATTTGTAACCATCTCGTAGTATTACGATGGCTCCAGGCATGAGCCGAGAACGTCAGTTGGAGTCGACAGGAACAAAAACCCGAGTTTCCGTGGGAAGTGGATGATCGTAAAGCTTCTGTTCAGCCGCCAGTGGAGGACTTACGTCATTCTCGGTCCGCTCGGACGCGGCAGTTACCCGCTAATGGACTCGCCCAAGAATTTAATATCTCCGTGTCAACCGGCCTAAGAATGTTGATTTATAGTGTGAGTGAGCTTTGCGTCTGTGTGGGTCGTAAGAGAGGAAAATGGGAGATGTCCGGACATGCCCTGCGGTCAACAACAATTTTCATTTACCCTCGCGAAGCTGTGAGCTCTCCATCTCACGTCCGTTCCAAGTACGTTTCAATTTAGAAGAAAATCTGCACGAGGAGTTTCCCGACTCTCTGATAAAATCCTCAACAGTCGCTATTTTCGGGCATTATGGCGTAAATTGAAACAGAAAGAAAGAGATGAGAATATCTGTAGGGGCTGTACAACTTGGCCACCGTTTTGCGAAAGCCCTCGTGGAAATAACAAACGAATCATCGGCAAACGGACACACACTCTTGACTGTTACATAAGAGAAATATATTGTTACACAAGCCATATCACAACTGTTTTTACATCTCCGTATACGCGCATTAACTTCGTTTTTTCAAATGAGAACCCCCTTTTTTTTATTCCATATTTGGATTTTACGCAAAACTTCATGAAAAGATGATGACCTCTCACTCGAAAATTTGAGTGCGCAATAACGCTCTAAATGTGCCGTAAAAACAAGAAATTGCGTTTTTTAGGTGTAATAAACTGTCAAGTATAGGTATGATACATGATTTGAATGTGTTTTTTCACGCTAAATGACGTGATGTTGATTTTTTTATTCAAGCCTCGAAATTCCAAATTCTCATGAAAAACGAAAATACATTCTGGTTTGCTAAATTTTTTTGACAAATCAAAAAAAATAATATTACCACGTCATTCAGCGTGAAAAAACACATTGAAATCATGTACCATACTTGATAGTTTACTAGACCCAAACAACTCAATTTTTTGATCTCAGGCCATAATTATTTGGAGCGTAATTGCGCACGTTTTTTGCACTCAAATTTTCGAAAGAGGGACCATTTCTTCATAAAATTTTGCTTAGATTCCAAAACAGGAATAAGAAAAGGGGGGTTCCCGTTCCCATTTGAAAAAACGAAGTTGATGACCGTGAAAACGTGATGGTTGAATTCCTTGTGAGAAATTAAGGGGGTTACCATTTGAAGTTTTTTTCTACCCCTCGAAACAACGGAAATAGAAAGAGTGATCCACCACTTAACAGACACCCTGTATAGGCTGGAGTATAATAAAATATCAGGTGCGAGGCTTCACACTACTTTCCTCACCCGTAAAAACCTGAAAAACGGCTATTTTTGCGGATTTTAACGCTGACTTCGGCCCTTAGTATATTTTTGTGGAGATGAGGGGTATTGGAACTTGTTTCTACTCTTTGGAAGAGTAAGTCCTGTGAATTTCATCAAAATTGTTAGAGAAGTTTGGGAAAAAGTTGAAAAATGGGATAAAAACGACGTTTTTTCACATATTTGGAATATTTTCTCCCCCCATTAATTGACCTGGAGGGCTGAAATTCTTAGGGTCTCATCCTCAGACATGTAGGTAGAAACCAATCCTCGAAATCGGAACTTTATTATCTTTTATCATGTAATAATAATTAACAGGACGGTTCTTAATTTTTTTCGAGACATAAATAAGCGTAACGGAGAAAATATCTGATGATTTTCACGTACCTACAACCAACCGTTGCTAGAGAAATATAACTTCCTCAGTTTCCATCCCATAAAAACCGTTGACCACTCGTTGGAACGCTCTGAATTTATTACGCATCACACAACATCTCATCCTGCTAATTTCTTCTCATTGTGCTTTGAAGAAGTCCAAATCGAAGGCCTACCCGAGTGTTAGGGAAACCAGGTGATTGTGATTGTTTGTATTTGATGTTAAGATGAAATTTTCGTTGTAACGCTTTGGAGTTGAATGGCGTAAAATTAATCAATATTAAATGATCTGACTGTAGAACGGTAGGTCTACCGATTGTTATTTTTCCATACTGGCCGAAATCGTGTTTATACATACATACATACGGACTTACATACACTTTTCCAAATCGTGGAGAAAATTGAACAGATGTCGATTAGGACCAGTTAGCGATGCGGTGTTTCAGAAATTGGGTTTTCTGCTGATCGCAATACTTTCCTTTCACCTTCAGGTGGGCTGAGGAAAGTAAAAATGTTTAAGACCGAAATCTTTTGTGTTATAGGGGAATAAGCCAGTTGGGTATAATATACCCAGCTGGGGTCATAACCTTTTGGGTAAGGCTCGAACAAAAACCTGGATCTTGGACTAACGAAATTTCAACTGCAGGGTCTTTTCTGGTTTGACCAAGTTCCAATTGCAGGATTGACCTTAGTTTGACAAGGAACCAAATCCACGTTCAGGGTATGACCAGGTTCCAACTGCAGCAACAATCTTGCGGTATGACAACGAACTAACTGAAAGGTTCGACCTCGGTTCGAGAAGGTTCCAATTGCTGGCATGGGTTCAATCAGCTATGACCTTGGTTTGAGGAGGTTCTGATTTGCAGGCTTGAAAGGTTTGATTGCCTCGGTTTCACATGTTTTTTTACAGTTTAGAAAAATAACGTTTCTGAGTTCAGATAGGATTGTAGTGACACAAAAAAATGTTCATACATTGGAATTTATTTACATCATGAAAAATGGTTCCACATAAGGATTCTATTCAAAATATCTACATACTAAAATATAGAACGTCTTTGAACTGCAGTACCTGAAGTTTTCTCGAAAATATGAAAATTTATTGTCAACAAAAGACATGAAGATAAGTGGTTCTGTAAAAACTCGATCATTAGGATATTTCGCACGACTGGAAACTTTCTAATAGATTTAAGGATCGTATTAAGTGCGATCCATGTAATCTATGGATTACTCCGGACCAGTCTTTCTAGGAGCTTCCAACCCTACCAAGCAATTCATGGTAGAGAAGCATAAGTAGTGGAGAGTTAGGAAGCATAAGTCGAGGAAGCTATCGGGCTGCTGAGAATAAGCTAATTCCCTGGTCGGGGAGCCTCCAAGCTTTGTGGCCGCACTGGTCTGTGCAAGAGCTCCTTTGATCAGGACAAATGAACGAGGAGGCGTTCGGAGAACACCTGAACCGAAACGGAAACAAAACTTTTTTTTCTTCCCTCGAAGGGATTTGAAAATGAGAAAAAAGTAAAAGAGAGAGAAAAAGGATTGGGAGTAGGGATTAAGGAGGGAGGGGAGGGAGGGGAGGGGGGGGATTAGTATTTTTGTGAGGCTACTTGATCTTCATTGTTCTTACGACCTTCATTTCGATGAGGTAGAGAGGTACTCGCGTTGCATTATACAGGGTGTCTCATTTTCCAACTCATATTTTAGTAATGTTTGTGAGTTTATTGAATTTTTCCAAATGATTATTGCTCAGATTTACCTCAATTGTTCACAAGCTCAACAAAATATGGTTTTGATAAATGCTGGAATGTCCAAAAATTCACTATTTTTATCGACAAATCAATTTTTTATCAGTCAAAATGAATCGGGAGTGTCACTATTCGATTCAGCGTGAAAAATTACCTGGAAAACGATACATAACTCCTCAAGTCAGGTCAGATCGTCAACACCCTATAACACTCGATTACCTTGAAAAACACACGTTTTTTCGTATAAAGGCTGAGGATTTTGCGCATTTTTTAGGCTTACAGTCTGTAACTTCACTAGAATTATGGGGGTCTAACTTGGAAAACAGGCAGTTTTCATGATTTGACGAAATTAACTTTTCGGGCTCATTTTTCACCCCTAATTCCCCTTCAAAAAATTATTGTTAGGGACTGAGAAGACGGGAAATTCAACGCTCTTCCCAACGATGTACTCAGATCTGGTTTTTACTCCCCATATTTAGTGAGTTATGGCCTTTTCAGTGACCAAAGGTCGAAAACACGAAAAAATCTTAAAAGTGAAAAAACTCAGGTTTTTAGTGGTTTAAGAAAAAAACGTTAAGGGACACTTTTTGTTGGGAATTACCTGTAGAACACGTGGGTGAAGTTTTTCGGATCATAAGTGAGACATAAATGTAGTTTGTTGTGAGGTTGTTTATACAACAGTACTCTTGGGTTTGTTATCGGTACCTAAGAGGTGTTCCAGAAATGCCAGGTTACAATGAACCACTTCTAGCTTTTTTAGACATTTCAACGTTTTCAAAATTTCGCTCCCTATTTACCAAGGTAGCATATCGGGTTATACATGATGAGCATAAAGACATTTTTTGGGCGCATCTCAAAATTTGTTGTTCCATCGACGCTTTGGGGTTTCTTTTCTGTTATTATTATTATTTTTTTTATCGCCTTAGCTCAAGAAAATTTAATTGGAAGAGTGGGTTTATAGGTAGCAATGGGTTTTTGCGATTTTATGTGAATAATAGTTTCAAATTTTTAGGATCGAACGAGACCACTTGAAGCCCTGTATGATCAACCTGGGAGTAGAACAGACAGAGCAATCAATAAATGGGCCGAAATTTGTTGTTTGTTGTTCAGCTGTTCAACTGACGATGAATTGCGACCATTTATATAACCTATACCTTGGCGCAGAACAATCGATCTTTTTCGCCTCGCATCACTGAATCACTCGGGATATCGATTGCCTCAGTTAGAGAAAAACAAGGAATCAGTTAACAGCTAACAGTTGGTTTGCAGGCTCCCCCAAGGGCCCTCACGTGGCCAATAAGTTTCCCGGTCGTTTTTACAGCTTTTCCGTCGCCTCCCTAGAAGTGCCTAAAGAAAGAGTTCACAGCTGGAGATATATTATAATGCTTTGTCTACGAGACACTATATCTAATTATTGGAGTAAAAGGTCCTGGAGCCGAAGGACACTTGCATTTATTTAGTTCCCGTGAGAGTCATGCAGCAAATCGTTCGACTTAATCACGGAATATTCCAAAGGAAACATAGACACTAAACGAAATAATAAATATAACAGAAACCTTATAAATCGAAATTCCGTTTAATAAGTTTCAGTTTAGCATATGTATTGATAACCGAATTTTAATAATAACAATCTCTACGGCATCAACCACAATTCCAAGGGTGTACTTCAGGGGAAAATACAACAAACACAGGGAAAAATAAATAAGTTTTTCACCAAATAAAAATTGAATATAACCTTGAAAATTTGGTGTAAAATGTACATAAACCATTCGTGAAAATTTGGGAAACATACATAAACATTAACATACGTAACACACGTACATGAAATTTGGTAAATCATACATAAGAATTCGTAAACAATTCGGTAAAACATACATAAAATTTGGTAACAACATACATAAAACAAATTATTACGCCACTGCACAACTCAATAAATAATATCAACATTATCTGACATATTGCGAAAACGTGTGACGTCTGCGAAGTAAGGGTAACCATTTACAATACAGGCTACAATACAGGTTACCTCCTACAATACACCTCTCAGTGATACTTACTACGAAAATTGACCCTCTATTCAAAAGGAAGCTACCATTGGTCCGGTTGCTATGATCTTCATTGGGCCTCACTCCCACCCGCAATCCCTGAAATTACTACCTTTGTACGGTGAGGCTGCCATCAGGAAAACTAACATGGAAGAAGAAAATAGGGAGAATATTCCCTTCCATCAAAATCGGATGCAAATTATTAGAAGTGGGTAAGAGTAGTTCATTTGTGGGACTCTAATTCAGTTAGTTTACTCCTTGAAAGTAGTTCCCTTAATTGAGTCAGTTCTTTAGAGCAACCGTTCCATGATACTCTTCATGTAGTATCCATGATAACTCCTCATATAGTATCCATCGTTCAATGAACTAAGAAAATAACTAATTCCCCCGCACCTCGCTTCCCACTTGCGAACAGCTGATGAACTATGAAACTATCGTTCTGTGATACTAAAACCAGAATCCAACAACTAAATAACTAAAACCAACGTTAGTATCAGTATTATTATGACTAAAACACCTCAGGTAACCATCGTTCAGTGAACTAAGAAAACATACAGTTCTTGCAGGTAAACGAGAAGCGAGTCGGGTTACGAGTAGGTAGCTCAACGAACAGAAATCAGTTAGTGCGCATGCGCTCGTATCTCGTTAAGAGTAGAGTCATCGGGTAGCATGAATAGAACTGGCCTATTCGTCAACGAATGGATTCCTGAAAACGAATGTAAACATACTGGCACCATGGATTGAATTGAATTGAAAAATTGCTTTATTGACGATAGTAGGTAAGTATGCAACAACAGTATACATTATAAGAATCAGTAAGTACTCGAAATAGATACAGGAAAGGAAAAAGGATCTTCCATAACGACCTACTCCCACCCGTTTACTCAACAACCCAACCCAATATAGTGTTGCTCCTGAGTAGCCAAAAATTGGTTAAATGACAGTCTAAGGTCAAGGTAAGAAAACAATGCTGTGACACCTGGTAATTTATAACAGCTCGCAGGAATGCTCACAACATTGGGTATTCCAAGCCAATCGTGGTCCCCGCCGATTCTACCGAAGCTATTGTATATATGGTTAGCCTTCCATAAGGTCCGTTTCCCTACCATTCACAGAACAGGTCCCATACAGTTCCTGATATTAATTTTCGAGTATCGACAGAAACCCATAAGAGAAAATTCTTAACAACAAGAACTTCAAAATCACTACTTGAAATCTACGAATTCCATCTAATTCGCACATTAACGTTATTTAACGTCTCGTGGGTCGTGTCACGGCTCACCTACTCGTACAATACGACTCGAGGGTTAGCATCCGCTCGTGCTCTCCCTAATAACATCCTATTTGGAATCCCGACTCGCTTCTTGTTTACCTGCAAGATGGCAATGGCCAGATAGCGGGGGACTGAGTTAGTTCTTTTCCAAGTTCATTGAACGATGGATACTACATGAAGAGTTTATAGTATCACGCGTTTGTGGTCCTATTGAACCACCGTTGAGTGAAATGAACTATGTCGAGGAGTAGTTCATTTGGCGGAGTTATAGATCTTCAGGAGTAGTTCAGTAAGGAACTATCAACCTTTACAAATCATTTCCGAAAATTAGACGGTTTTGGTACACTGAAGGATATACCTATAGGTAGTTGCTCATTTTCAGTTTCAGCTTTCACTGCTAATTGGCTACTAGTAGCCCCATCAGGTTGGCAGCTACTTTACGCGATCTTAATTAGTGAAGAAGTTCCGTGACGCAGACCCTTCACTTCATTGTCAAGTCCGCCCACAGCCGCTGTCTGTCCAACACCAACAGGTTCCCTCGGCTGTTTCGTGCCTATATAAACGTCTCAACTGTCAATACGAAACGACCCACGCGAATGAGCCCTAATAGGAACTAATTCATTATGAAATACCTACCGAATAAGTTATTGTAATTTAGGTCCAAAATTTTAGAAACTCGAATTTTCGGGAATTTTCTTTTCAACTGTTCTGAATCAAACTATCCAGTTTAACATTTTTAAATAGGAATGTGTTGTGTTGGTAATCCTCCACACGATATCTGAATACCTATAGGAACGGTCTCAAAAATCAAAATGGTGTCAAATCGTCGCTATAACATCAAAAGAAAAGATGATGAATGTAAGTTGTGGGCAAGCAGTTTCGGTCCATTCTTATTGGAGGTAAAATCTTCGTACCAAAAATAGTTTTAAAAGGATCTTACTTTAGATACCAACCTAGGTTTTATTACGGTAATTATAATTTCAGATGGGTACCTTTTATAGGAAGCTATATTAAGCAAAGGTGGTAGGTAACAAAAATAAAAAATAATTCAGACCAGATTTTTTAGTCAAACATTTTAATTGCTAAAAATTTGTTAAAAATGGGAAAAAAATAGATTGTAGTTTTTTGAAAATTCGCTCATTAAGTCTTCTGCATGACTTGAAATGGTTAGTAATGGACTGATCAAGTATGTTTCTCTCGTCCTTCCAAGTTGACGCTAATGAAACAAACTGAAAAAATTCATTTAGGCAAAAAGCCACTTAGAATAGTGCTCTGAAAAATTACCACATCATGAATGAAACTTCACATTCTAGAAATCACTGTTGTGCCTGTGCGTGATTTTGAAAGATTGATAAGTAATAAAAGTCTGGATGTGAGCTTCGGCGATGGGATGTAGGATTTTTAAATGTAAAGGAGATAGAACTTGTAAATGGCGTATAATGAGATATAAAGAAAAAATAAGGGAAAAGGAAAAATGTCATTTTTATTAAGGAAAACGCCTACCAGGACTTACCTAGACCCTGAAGAGGTCTGAAGTAGGTAAGGATGGGGGGAAATCGGTGTTTATTTATCTTACAATTAGATCCGGGCCAATGGATTCTCCCGAGAACCAATTTCCGGAGAGCGAAAGAGTTATTTGCTCGGCATAAGGAAGTTTGAGGGTTTGGAGAGGAAGATTTCCCCCTCGAGATGCTGACGTCTGAGCAAACCCGCTTACCTCCAACTCGGCCCTCGTACGACTATGACTGGTTTATCGTAGGAAATCCGAATTTGTATTGAAAATCACCCAATGAAACGGAATTTGAAACGAACTTGCCCATCGATAATAATAAAAGAATAATATTAAGGAATTATTACGAATTAACGCGACTGCTCACCACTACTTTCTTATCTATTACGGCCCGTAGAGTACTGGAGATGATGGGTACCAATTTGATATAACTAACCTAAGAAAAACACAGAAAGAGTAGGTAGTTAGCATTTCATATAATTTTCATCAGAATCCCTCGAGCTATTTTGGAGAGAAGGTAGAGAAACTACTAGTATAATTGCAGTGCTCTATAACAATATTGTTTTTGAATAAAATAGGTGGAAAGCTTCGTGGGACTATCTGTAACATAAACATAGGTTTTTAATCAATTTGTTTGTCTACCTATTCGGTAAAGTTGAGTATCTCACCTATTTATGAGGCAAACGAACACTAGCTTTGTTATTCATTCTTCTCAATCGTGATGATATTTTTCTGAACTCACATCAACTTCATTTCTGAACTTCAACATTTCCTAGGGATCGATTCTACAGGTCACTTCCAACAAAAAGTGTCTCTTGGAGTTTTTTTTAAACCCCTTATTTTTCGAGTTACTTCAATTTTAAGATTTTGTTTTTTCTTTCGACTTTTCATCACTAAAACAGCCATAACTCCATTAATTTACAGTGTAACATTAAAAATAAATATACCATTGGAAAGACCATTAAATTTTCTTTTCCTTAATGGAAAACCAAAGTTTTTTCAGTAGACAAAATGGGTGAAAAATGAACTTGAAGAGGAAAAATTGCCAAATCGTGAAAATTACCACTTTCTGTCAATCGCCTGTCATCTAGCATGATTTTTATACTGTAAGCCTAAAAGTTGCCCCAAAATCTCAGCTTTCCAACGGTGTAGTATTTCCTAATTTTGGTGCACTAATTAATGGAGAAAATTGTGTTTGAACACAAAAAAACGTGGGTTATTCCAGGAAATCGAGTGTTTTAGGGTGTTGACGACCTGACCACGTCATGAGGAGATAAGTATCGTTTTCCAGGTAATTTTTCACGCTGAATCGAATGGTGACACTCCCGATTCATTTTTACTGATGAAAAATTGATTTGTCGATAAAAATAGTGAATTTTTGGACAAACTAGCATGTTAAAACCATATTAATTTTATTCAACGTGTTTAGTCGGGATGCGGCCCAGTAGGTAGGAATACGAGATCTACTTCATGCTCAGTGCTGTATTTTTAACGTTTTAACGTTATTTTTAACGTATTTTAACGGATTCAACAAAATATAGAGTGGGGCCGACCATACTACCCATAATCATATTAATTTTAGTAGGTAATCTCTGTGTTCTGATTGAATTTTTCCAAATAATCATTGCTCAGAATTATCTCCATTGTTCACTAGCTCAAACAAATATGGTTTTGACCTGTAGAATCGATCCCTGGCCGGTGGTACGACCTTAACCATGACAACCTGAGAGGGCCGTCTAAAGGCTAACCCGCACGATCCCAGAAAATACCATCAAAGTCGGACCGTAAATTCGTCTATTTTTGCCCGGGACAAGGAATCGGCCATAGACAGATGCCATAGTGAGAAAATTATTTCGCATCTAATGACCTGTTTGTTATAAAAACGGGGGTATATTCGGACACATTGCAAAATTGTATTTATTTATTTTTTTTTCAATTTCTAACGAGGCTTAGTTATTGCCGGAAAATTTCAATTTGCAGAATCAAAATTGTCCAGAAACCTTTGAAACGAAAAAAGTAACAGTGTACATTTTGATGTTAGATTGGACAGAATGTTTTTGGATTTCTTGCACAAACATATTGTAGCCTTCTCTACATTTGGTAGTGTAGTGAAGAAGCCAAATCATACAACTGAGGTGGCAAACCGTCGTTTTTCGTCGACTTTTGCGGCATTTTTCTACAGGAGGAATACGTTTTGGAACCAAAGCATGATTGGACCAAATTTTTGAAGAACAAAATGTTCAACTTCCGGTTCAATTTTTAGCGTTTTTTTTTTTTACATTCGATTTGATTATCACGGTTTTAAAATTTGATCCGTTTAAAGCCAATTTGGGGTTACATGAAAAATGTAACTGAGTACGTAGACAAAGATATTGCTTTGGGCTTTTGTGGGTTATTTATCTACTGAGCTGATCTGATAGGCAGAACAACCACGCGATATCCACACTCTTCCGGACTTGTGACACGGCTCCTTCTTGATTAACTTAATTTAACCTATAGTCAAGAAGACAAAGGGTTACGACGTTGCACTCTCCTGCTACTGAAGAGCTGGTGCGGTAGGCGGAACAGCCATGTCGGTCCCCTCTGAGGAGAGTGCAACGTTGTAACCCTTGACTATAGGTTAAATTAAGTTAATCAAGCAGGAGCCGTGTCACATATCCGGAAGAGTGTGGATGTCGCGTGGTTGTTCTGCCTATCAGATCAGCTCAGTAAATAAATAACCCAATAAACCCCGAAATAAACCATTGCTAATCGGAACTGAGGGCAGGAAGAATAAAGTCAGTTCCACCATCCAATCGTGAAGATATTCTTGTACCGATACCGGGTAGGTAGTCTGTATCTAGCAAGTATTCTCTCAGAATTTTCAAAAAAATATTTTTTTTAATAGCAGTTTTTGACTCCCAATACTTGAAATTTGACACCTGAGATTGGAGAGATACTTTGTCCACTTGTTCGATTCTTAATAAATACCCACTAAACAGGAATTCCATAGAAAACTAGTTTAAAAGATGACTTTCTTTCAAATTTTGAATTAAGGTAAATGTCGTAATATACTATACCTCTGTACTATACCTCTTTATTTAGTGCTGTAAACATAGAATACCTCACGAGGAAATCTGAATAGAGGTAACTCAAACTCAAGCAGGTTCATAGGAAAGAAATGCCATTCTAACGAATGAGAAGTCTCAGTCGGTTGACCGTGAGATGAAACGGCAAATCCGAGCTCTTCAGAACTGAGGGGAAAAGGAACAAAATCTCGATGTTTCTCTCCAAAAGAGTTCCCTGAGACGGCCGAGTGGGCAGCAGCCTATTCCCTTGAGAATGATTATTTGTTGTTCCTTTGAAGAAAGGGCCGAGAGACTGCCGATATGAAAGGAAACCCGAATCATCGGGGACCTTTTTGATTTCTGTATGTAACCAACTTCATAAGTTCGTGTGTAGCCACAAAGGGTTCATTAAAAGGGGATTCTTCGGGTTCATTTATTACTCGGGAACATTTTTTATGTTGTCTCTGTTACTCAGTGTTCGGGAAATAAGGATTCGGCTGACGCTTTGAGTGTATTATTCATCAAAGACCTGACAAGATTTCTCTTTAATTTCCCCCGCTTTCGTGCTTTTCATAGAGAGAAAATTGAATTACTCGCATCTCTGCGTTGTTCCCATATACGAAAAAATTTGATTGATATTCTTACACCCACACGGTGGATGATAGTTGGAAGGACTGAGTTGGGAAACGGTCGTTTTTCGGCGACATTCTTCTACAGCAAAGGAAAGGAATGCAAAATTGGGTTCATCGTAATATTCCTCATAAGAGGCCACCATTATTTCTTTTTGCGAATTTTTGAAAAAAATTCACCTATTGCAATGGCTTCAACATTTCAGTAATGTAAAATTTTGACAATTTTCTCCATGGAAATAGAGAGTTTGTAGGCCAGAATTCTTGGAGCACTCCAAGGGTTCAAATTTTGAAAAATGAGGGTCAAACAACGTGTTTTTCAGGTTTTCGTTGTAAATTACCATCTTAAAGATAGGAACATTATGGTACCAACATTTGGAATCAGCACAAAATGTGTAATAAGAATCATCTACAAAACTAGTTGAAATAATTCTTAGAAAATTCTCTCATCAATTCATGCTGCATGAATGAAACTTTTTTTCTTTTCTTCTTTCAAAAAATGGATAGATTCCGTTTTATTTATAGCCGACTCTTGGGATCATTGTGTAGAATAGACGAACATTCATCTTTCTCTGCAACACCTATTGCTTCCTCGAAAATGAAAATTGCCACTCGTATCTTGCGTTTCAGGGCTTTCTTCGCTAATGCGAACGTGAATTTCCTCATACACCGATTCCTTAGTTTTTTGTGAACTGGTTATTCACTCAAATTTCGAGGGTTGAAAGTTGGCTTCAGGGAAATTCCCTACGAATCAGTAGAAGCCAGAATAAGAGGAGCATAAAGAAAATCAAGTAAGTCCACATAATGGGGAACGAAGTGTTAATCGTTCTGATTTTTGTAACTTTAGAAAACTATTGACAAGATCGTGAAGATCATTATAATATCGATCTATCGAAAATATGAGCAAAGAATAAATTATCATGCGTGTACTGCACACCAATCTTGGGAGACGACCTTGACATGGATATGTCGTAAGGCGTGGGGGTGTATCTGTGAAAATGTAACACGAAAATTTTGTTCTAACCACTAAATCCACACTCAAGACCGTTTTTGCAGTTCTCCGATAGTTACCTACTTCCATATTTGACACTTCCAGACACACTCAAAAACAAATTAGATGTTTAACCCATTCGATGCGGGAAAAACAAAAAATGCTTGCATACGAGTCTGCAACACATTGGGAC
>JAEMON010000012.1:14818083-14828340 GCA_030264115.1 Lygus lineolaris
AAGTCTCCTGGGGGGTCAAGTCTCCCTAGTTTCCCCTACACTTCTTACCTGTCTACACAAAAAAATAAATTAAGTACACACAACTTGTTTAAAATCTTAAATTATTCGGTAAATTTCATCAACACCAACTTGAGACGAGCTAGAGAGGAAACGGAAAGTTCCAGAACAAAGACAAACACACTTTTCACAACAAACACAAGAAAAGCAAAGGCGGACTTTGGTTGCATGGAAGGAAGATCGGATCCTACTTCCATGTTTGGTTGTTGTAAGTTGTACTAATTTCGCACGTAATGTGGAAGTTAAAATTGGTCTTCTACAGTAATAGCTGCGACAGTGAGTACATAACATGAAGAGGACGAATCACGAATCTGCTCACGAAGACCAAGAAGACGTTGAACCAGCTGATAACAAATTTCTTTTGGGCTGGCTGGCTGATCCCTGATTACGGAACGGGGGTGCGAAAGAAAATTTCGTGAAGGAATTTCAGGCCGACGTCGATTTTTTAGTTCATTCCGCGAGTCGTGTTTCATAAAAGTCAAGAGATTCACCCCGTAGAGTCGAAAACTGTTGTCGCAACATCAGTTTTTCGTAGTTTCATCTGATATTCGTCCAACTCCTACTCTTTTTCGTGCACAATGGCGGCTACGGGAAGGATCTTCTGTCATTTCTTCGGTGAGCCATATTGAAATTATTGGGAATTCAGCCCTAGATAAGGTCTAATTGCTCCGGCTTTTGAGATAATTTGTAGGATCCTTGATTAAGTATTTCATAAAGTCACACATCCACCGCGTTTATTCCTGTCCAGGAAACACCTCAGTGGATTTTGTTGGAAAGGTCCTGGATCTATTCTTATTCGCTTTGAGCCGTATGACAAAAACATTTAGTTCTATTTCTGTCTTATCTTTTTATCTTAGTTAAGTACCTATCTCTTTGATTTTGATATCACTCTTGCATGATACGATTTTTTTGTTAAGGGAGATAGGTGGAAGTACCTTTTATCCCAGTTGGTAAGTTCTGACTCAAGTACTTTCTCGCCTAGAAGGTCTTACGAAGTCTTTCAGTCGCTTTAAAATCTCAGCTCTCAGTGCTTTAAAGTCAGATGATGACCATTTTATCATCCAATCTATGATCTAAAACGACAGAAAGCCGCACAATGTCAACGGATCCCTAGACATTCATTTATAAAAATAGCTTCATTTTCTATGAAAATTCGCTAAAAAAGATCAAAATGTCGTAGCGGATCTTATAGCTAAATCTATTGCCAGGCAGACCGATCCTCACCCAAAAAAAACATCCTAGTTAGTCCCTAGGATCTAGTAAAATATCTCCAAAAAATTGGAGAAAACAGCGAACTGTCTGGACCGAAACAGTGGGCTACTAGACAATCTAGTAGTATCTAGTATTTACTAGATACTATTTCCTATACTACCCACTCCAAACCTGGAACTCGCCAGATGTCTGGAGGATAAATGCGCCCACCTGTGAAAGAATGCTGCACTAGAGCCCAAGTCGCAGACGTCGACCACCTCCTCAACTTGACACTGATACCTCTATACAAAATTATCTTCTGTCTTATGATTTTTTTAATAGACAATTATAAGGAGCGAACACAAAAAATGCTTGCTTCTACGCTCTTTCTTCACTTGGTGACACTTTCGGTGATTCGTACTGCTTGAAATGTGACCCAATTGGATTCACTGGTAGAGATACGATATTTCACCCTAGATTTTAGGTATGTAGAATGTTATACCCAGAAGAGGACACTATACCTATTGCCTACTGAGTGTGCTCTAATTAATATCTACCAGCCTATGGCGAGGAAGGAAGGCATTGTTAAGTAATACACAGAAATAGGTAATGATTTGACGTATATTATCCTATAAATAGGAGGAGGCTCTGGATTCTACAGGGGGGATGATGAAGATTATGTAGGCAATTCCTATCTTCCATAAGAGTTTACATAAGCATAAAGTGAAAAAAAGAATACCTAGGCTTAAATTACTGGAATGTGTAGGTATCGTTCTTTTTTTAATGTCGCTGGTATTGCGTAACTGGAATGTTGTGTTCTCTCAGGGCGTAATTTTGGCGTTAGACAGAACTCCGTTTACGCTGCAACCAGAGGAAACCTGCAACTGTCTAAAGACACCAAAGTGATCTGCCAAGGCTTCACTGGCAAGCAGGGCACATTCCACAGCCAGCAAGCCATCGAGTACGGCACCAAACTCGTGGGAGGCGTGTCTCCTGGCAAAGCTGGCACGAAGCATCTCGGCCTCCCAGTCTTTAAGACCGTTAAGGAGGTACCTAATCAATTGTCCTACTATATGAAATGAATAGTTTTTAATTAAATTAACATGTTTATAATTTTTAATAGGTAATCAATCAATTTTGCCGCATTTTCAGAGGTCAAATTTTTAGGGTGAAAATTTGATTTATATTCGAGGTTTTCCATGGAAAATGACGATAGAAAGGAGAGATAAGAGTAGGATAGATGGACTTTGGAAGGCGAGGGAGACACTCGTGACCAGGGGAATGAATGCAAGGCCCTATGGGTCGGGGAGAACATCAGAGTTTGACAGTGTCTTGTGTTGAAATGTGAAAGTTCGTCGTGAATACTAAACTGGCTTTAGAGTATCCAACAAAACGCAGAGAAGATATTGTAACCCGAATGATGTGTACCATGTGTGTGATGGAAGCTTCTCAGCTCAAACATTAGATGGACAAAGCCAACTGACAGAATGGCCGAGTAGTGAGCGTTGTGGATTTTACTCAAATTTCACTCTCCAGAAGTTCCAAGATTCCAGGTTCATACACCCACTTTTTGGCCTTGGCACGGACCATCAGCTGGTTCAATGGCTCAACACTAGGCGTAGGTAGATCGAACAGCCCCCCCTCTCGCCATTCCATCTGTAGAGGACCTTGAAAGTTCTACCTGCATGAAAATGGTGTAGCTTTGGGCTCTCACGAGGTATGTTAGCACTCATGAGAGGCACTCTTTTGGTAAACAGAAACACAAAATGCTGCACTTCTGTGAATCCGTCACTATTTTAGATACAGATCCAGCCGCATAACTCACAATATCCAACCAGTGAGTTAAACGTCTCCTTTGAAAGAGGCTTGTAGCTGTAACGATGCTCTTGCTGATTGGCTCCTTGGGAGCTCGGGCATGACATCATGGATTCCTGCATGAAGAGATTTTCAGGTGAAAGAGTCCTGACCCTCTCGCTCCCTGCACTCCCTCTTTCCTACGTACTCTTATCTCAAGGTACATATACATATCTATCAGAACAAATGGTAGGTATAGCTATTTGAAAACAACCCAAGATGCCCTTAAAGAATAAACGATCAAAAAATCAATAATAATAATGAAATATATGTATTGCACAAACATCGGAGCAATAAATAATTGTTAATAATTTATATTGGCAGGTGCCAGCTGTGGTCGCTTAAGCTAATAAAGCCTAAGGTTATAATTTAGGTGGTCTTAAAGTTAAAAAGAAAAATTCTTTAAGAATAAACACCTTTTGTTGTTGACGCAATGCATTTCGAGTTTATTTGTTTCCTGAACTCTTCGTCAGGCGTATAATTGTAACACAGGGGGATGACAGGCATCTAGAGTGGTTCTGCTGAAAGGAACCGTACAAGTTAAAGGGAGAACATATATGATTACATTCCATTTAGGTATATGGATTGTTATTCAAAAGGATGGAAGATGGTACAAATCATTCTGCTAATTCTGATTTTACCTAACCTGAATCAGTTAAGGTTACGTAAAATTAGAATTAGTAGAATGATTTGTACCATCTTCCATCCTTTTGAAAATCAAAAGGTCGAATCAAACTCGAAATGCATTGCGTCAACAACAAAAGGTGTTTATTCGTAAAGAATTTTTCTTATTAACTTTAAGACCACCTAAATTATAACCTTAGGCTTTTATTAGCTTAAGCGACCACAGCTATCACCTACCAATATAAATGATTAATTACAAAAATACCAGCTATTAGGAATACATACATAATAAATAATTGTAATAGATAATAGCAACAAATTTATTATTTAATAATAATACCATGTATGATTAAATTAAATTGCTTCTGTTTCCGTACGGCACTAGTTTTCGCTCACTCTCAATCTTCGGATGCCCCTCATTTTGCACGTTTTTGGAATGCTCTCACTGAGATCTTTTATTTGACCGACCAAAATTAAATAGCTGGAATCGCCCATTACCAAAAAATATAGAACGTGGTTAGTTCTTTGAAAATTTACTCATAAAGTAACACTGGTCGATTGTAACTTCCCATTACTTACCAACTATAATTTCATGAAGGGATCTTCCTTGGCAGTTTGTTCAACACAGGTGCTGGCCAACTCATGTGATAGTGAACTCACAGTGGCTCAAAGCACTCTCCGTGATAGTTGCTTACCAGTTAGCAATCTGTGAAAACTATTATTATCAACATCTTATTTAACGTTAATCACACGTATTTTTGAATCTCCCCAATGTGTACTATATCATACATTTGGACGATTGTTAAATTTAACAAAACCAACTCGAAATTGTATTAAATTCCTCCTGAAGAGCGATAATCTTAATAATACTGCATATCGCCTGCAAGTGGATAACACTTCAACAGTTTTTCACTTGATTGACTACTAATCAAACACACAAAATCCAGCTTCGAGATCTCTGCAAAAAAGTATTTTTTATGAAGTGATGTCGTCAGAAATAATTTACTTGCTTAATCGTGATTACTTGCGACTCTGAGCACATTAAACCATGCCTAAGTGGGATTGATCCTCTTTGAACCGGTCGTGATGGCTCCTGGAAATGAGACGCTCCACCATTTTTCTTTCCTCAGCCCTCGTGAAAGGAAAGTATTGCTATCAGCGGAAAACCCAATTCCTGAAATACCACCTTAAAATGGTCCTAATCGACATCTGATCATTTTTCTCGACGTTTTCAAAAAGTGTATGTAAGTCCGTATGTATTTATTGTATTACCACACGTATTACCATCTTAAAGATAGGGACATCTATTTGGAATCAGCGCAAAATTTCCTATAAGAATCACCCACAAAATCGGTTAAAATGATTCTTTGAAAATTCGCACATGAACTCGTGCTGCTCAACTGTTTTTAGTTTTTCTACTTTGACTGAGTCCATGTTCCTAGTTTTTTTTATTTATTTATTAACTAGATACCTATCCTGTTCTGTGATGAGGGGGGGGGGGTCTGAGTTGTGAGAAATTGTCGAGTTGGTGCTCGATGTATCAATTGGAAACGATGTGTCGATTGTAAATGTCAAGGAAAAAAGAAGAAAACATGATAATTAATGGTTAAAATCACTAAAAATTACCACAACTTGATGTATTACACTAATAACTCAATACAAACGGTAAACATATCGCCAGTAAGTAATAATAATAATAATTCCAGAATAATTGATTGAGTCACCTAACCTCATCTTAACAAATCTTCTCACCACTTCCCAAAGTGGTCACAAGCTTGTCAACTGTGGAGAGCTTTTGTTGATGTTGCTTCCTTACAGAACATCTCGCGGGCAAAACATGGCGGCGTTTATCACCAAGTTATTTGTTGTGACTCTAAGGTATATCACAATGGTCAACAGGTAGGTATAAAAAATACGAACGGTATGAATACGTGCTTCAGATAGGTATCTATCATGTTTGTTCCAACTAAAAGCAAAATTCGAAGATATTCGAAAATCTCTAAGCCAAAGATGCACTCAACTTTGCCCTTGGGAAACAACTTTGAGACTATTCGAATATAAACTGAATATTATTTTTGTGTTGTTGGGATGGTGATACCATTTTCCGAACAGGAAATACACGTTTTGGAGCCTTTTTATTTTTCATTAAAGTCGGTACATGTTTCGGCGGTTCTCTGCCACCTTCCTCTGCCTTAATTAAGTTGTATGATGGGGCTCATCCCACTCATTCATAAGTATATGGTAAGCATTGTTTGCAACATGATTTCACCCGTCGTTGGATAGCTGTGTTGTAAAACGTGTCATTTGTCTCCCATTCTTCCTTTGCTTTAGTTTTGAAAGACATTTCCTTTTGAGCTTGAGAAACATGTATTTATGTTGCCTTGAGATTGATGTTGATACTGTTTTATTAGTCAATTTGAAGCCAGTTCTAAGTTGTGTTGCAGCCCTTTGATTAAAATTTTTAGGGATTTTTATAAAATTCAACTTAAAAGGGAAGGGACTGAATTTCTTCAACTCAACAAAGAAATTCAGTTCCTTCCCTTTTAAGTTGAATTTTATAAAAATCCCTAAAAATTTTAATCAAAGTGCTGCAACACAACTTAGAACTGGCTTCAAATTGACTAATAAAACAGTATCAACATCAATCTCAAGGCAACATAAATACATGTTTCTCAAGCTCAAAAGGAAATGTCTTTCAAAACTAAAGCAAAGGAAGAATGGGAGACAAATGACACGTTTTACAACACAGCTATCCAACGACGGGTGAAATCATGTTGCAAACAATGCTTACTATATACTTATGAATGAGTGGGATGAGCCCCATCATACAACTGAATTAAGGCTGAGGAAGGTGGCAGAGAACCGCCGAAACATGTACCGACTTTAATGAAAAAATGATATTATTTGAATTGCAGATTTCAGTTGGAACAAACCTCTACTAACTAACGGATTGATGGGCTATGTTCTCCAGGCACTTGATTGAACTAAGTACCTAATGTTAAATGAGAATAGGCAAGCCCGGCTGTTCTATTTTATTCGTTAAACTGAAAGATTTTAGTGAGAGCTTTCCAAAAAGGTGCTGTAAGTGGGGTATCCGATGATTGGAAGTGAGCTAAAACTGGTGCCGTAAAAAAGATACAGATGACGTCACCCATCCCGCACTCGCCTAGGGAGCCTCCTTCTGAACAGATGACGTACGCGTGATCTTCTCAATCGTTTCACAGCCAACCTAATGACATTTTGAGCTGAAAATGAGAAATGTATGGTTTTCAAGGGTGTTGAATCCGCATTTTGAAGTCAAAAATGCAAAATTCCGACCCACCGGAATTTCCCGTTACGAAGTAGAATCAATAGCTGTAATGAAAATATGTGTCTTCAGGCTCTTTCGAATAAAAAAATTTGGCATAAGTAGCTTTTTTAAATCATCGGTAAGCATCTCTGGAACTACTCGATTCTGTTCCAAGGATGCTGTTGTTGACGATTACAGAGACTTACAATTTCTAGCTAGTCAGAAAAAGGTACATCAAAGTGACATTGGGGATTTATCGTGTTTGAGAAAATCAAATTTTTCTGCCTTTGTATTGTTATTTTGAATAAAAATAACACTGAACACAAAGAAGAAAATAATTTATCATTCTGGTGTGGAGAAAACTTGGAATAAAATCTCATCTGTTTGAATAATAGGAGGAGGCATTCTGAAGGCTCTTGAGAAACCCTCTTCTACGTCACACTAAGAGAACTGTGCCGAAAAAGAATGCGCTGAGATAGCATTGGGAGCAGTCAAATTGTAATAATTTAAATAATTGATTAAAAATTAATTAATTCAATCAATTTATTAATTTGCTAAATTCTATTCCCATTAATCAGGAGCCCAAACAGTGTTAGGCTTTGTGTTGCGTTTTGTGTGGTTGGCATCTTGGACAGGTTCGGCCAATGACACACGACACCCTTTTCAACGCCAGAGGACAATAATAAATATTTCAATAAATTTTCTAAAATTACAGATACTCTATTTTTGCACTACGACTTCACTATTGTTTCTTTTGGGCCATTATCTTTCAGAAAAAAATTTTAAAAAATTTATGATAATTCCCCATTCAATGTTGCGAGTGTGATGTTAAAACAGATGGTTCGCTTAACAGGAATACATTAGTTGGATTGGTACGACATTTCACAGAACGAGAATTCATTTGCGAGCTCGTTTGTTTCACACCCACTAATTTGGTTTAATGAGCGTTCGATGGGCTCTTGTTCACAACAAGGCCCGAATCTAAAACATGCGACACGGCCTATGCAAAGGGTCTTTAAAAATCACTGCCACATCGTTGTCTCTATTCCAAGTGCTGTTCTTAAAAGTGGTTGTCCTTCATTCCATCTTATCTCCCGTAAACATTCTGAAGGTCGTCGGTGAAAGTTCCATTCTCTTATCTCATATTGAGCCACGTCCGGCTTCGCCATCTCTACGCACCAGAGGAACGAGTTCGTGGTTACAGGCTTCAAACCTCAATTCAATACTATTTTTGTTATAAAATACTTGCAATTCGGATTGGAATAGATTTAGCGTATTGATAACGTAATAATTGATGCTTAACAATGCAATGATTAATCAATTTTAGCAATTGGTTTAACTATAAGTGTGTACTAGTTAATACATAGAAAGAGTATCTCTCAAGAATAGATAAATGCTTAGAATACGTTTATCGTTTCCTCAAACCGTTGAATCTATTAGTAAAACCGTTAATTTCTCATGTATCGCACCCCCTTTCTTCGATTCTGTCACACTGGACGGCATCTCACTTTAGGAACAGCATAAAAACATTCAAATTTTGGACGAAACGTCAATAATAACAATGTCAAACAAAAGAATGAGTCCCGACATGAGAGCGTCACGTCAAAAATCAGTCTTTACCTACCATAATTATGTGATCAATATTTTTGTATAAACCTCCTAAATACGACCACGGTAGAAATACCCAGAAAATTGCACAGAAAATTAAATTGTTCTATCAATTAACTGAACTTCAATGTACGAGTATCTCAAAAAACAATTCTCGGAAACCTTGAAGAATATTAAGTTCATACTACATGGTTAATATAATATGATCTATACCAGTGGTTCCCAACCTGGGGGCGATCGCCCCCAAGTGGGCGATTTGGGTTATCAGGGGGGCAATAAATAAGTGGGGGGCGATGAGTATTCAAAGGGGAAAAAATTAAAATAGTACAACAGAAGTTGCCGGGTGGCACGAGTCACTGGCTATTCTCATCTATTCCCGTCAACATATTTAGTTGAAAAAGGATTTAGTTCTGTTGTCCAGCTCCTCTCAAAACAAAGAAATAAGTTGGATATTTGCCTCAAAGGAGACTTGCGCCTGAACTTGACGAACATAAAGCCGGATATTTAGGCTTTAACTGAAATCCACCAAGCATATGGCAGCTATTGAAAAGGTAAAATAAGACAATATCAAAGTTTTCAATCTTTTATTTTCTCTTTCAAATTTTAACTGTGAACTTTCTTAATTGTTCCAGGTTCCAAATTAAAAATGAAAACATGTACTGTTTTTTAAATGTACGTCAATGATCTTAATGAATAATTTCACTTCTTTGTCCTTGAAAATAATCTGTAAAAAATGTACATTTTAATTTTTTTCTATTTTATTTAAGAGTGACCGGATAAAACTGCTTTGTTTGTTTTTATATACGGTAATAAAATTGTTTAAAATGATAAAACTTGCTTTATTATTTACACTTTACTTCAAATTAAAATTAGACATACAATGAAAATGAAAAGGGGGCGATAGGTGTTTGTTAACCTCGAGAAAGGGGCGATGGGCCACAAAACGTTGGGAACCACTGATCTATACCATCAACTAGTAAAAACGTAGAGTGAGTTCACATTCCAACAATAAATTCATTCATTTGGTATAGGCCTATCTATTTGAATTACCTAGCTGGAAATTTCCTTCAAGGATATTCAATAAAATACCTACTTAAATTCCTACTCGGAATTTTCTTTGTCCAAAACTGCGAGTAAAATCCTGTTTAAAGTGCGAATGAGTCCATAAAACTACATGTTACGGATTGTCCGTGCTCTGGCGTCCACTACTAGTTATTTTTTGAACAGGCCAAGGAGAACACTGGAGCAACTGCCTCAGTCATCTACGTGCCTCCACCTGGGGCCGCCAAAGCCATCATCGAAGCCATTGATGCTGAGATGCCTCTGATCGTCTGCATCACGGAAGGCATCCCTCAGCAGGACATGGTTCGCGTCAAGCATAAACTCGTCCGCCAGAACAAATCTCGTCTCGTAGGACCCAATTGCCCCGGTATCATCGCCCCTGAACAGGTGTGGATTTGAAATTAATTTTTTTTTTTCTTTTACTTTCTTTTTTTTAATTCATTTCATTTCATATTTTCTTTTGGTCAGTGTTGGGTAAACGCCATTTTGTAATAACTTTTGTTTTTGGTTGTAAATCAGGCTCTAACCACTCAATTCCCATGTCAAACCATATCGTTTCAATTCAATTTATT
>JAEMON010000012.1:14840386-14872259 GCA_030264115.1 Lygus lineolaris
GTAGACTCGGAAGCAAAACGTCTATTTCCACGAAAGTAATGAGCTACAAAGAACTCAACTTTGCTTACAACTTTATTAAGTTATAAACTTTGTAACTCATTATTTTCGTGGAAATAGACAACGTTTTTTTCATTGAGGGGAATCCGTATTCCAAATTTCGAAGAGACCATCTCAAGGGAAACTCGAGGACCGTCTATAAATCCCGCCCTTAGTTTACTTCACACGGGTGAAGTGGCAAAAGAATAAGGCGAGAATAATTTAAATTCAGAAACTTCACTAAATTTCCTAAAATTACTGAGAAGTCATCTCTGTGGTATGGCTTCGGTGTCTTTCAAGAAAAAATTTAAAAAAAGTCATACAAAAGGCCCATTTTCTCCAAAGAATCAATTTACTTTTTTTTTTTCAAGTGTTCGTTATCGGATTCGGATTTTAGTAGGATATAAAACGCTTGAAACAGCCGGAATGATATAATAGAGGTTGTTGCTATGAAAATTACGTTCAAGGTCGCTGTAGGTAACTAGTTACTGAGTGACCCAATTATTTATTAGAGATTCTGGCTTGATGTTGACGACCTCTGAACAATATAAGTGACGACAGTTAGTTCAGCTGTTCAAATGGCTCCCGATTGGAGTGCTCTCCACGAGGAGTGTATGAATATAAAACTATCATTTCGGCTGTAAAACGAGATTGTCCGAAACCCTCGAAAATAGCCATTTATCCGATTTATAATTTTCAATTTGAAAACGGTTTACCTTTGTAGTAGCTGTTAACAAAACGGAAATCAAGGTCCATAAGGAAAATTATTTTTTTAAAAAGGCTAAAAAACGAAGTTTTTCTCATTTTTTTTTAAACTTTTTTTCCTGATGACGAGGAATATTTATGAATGCATGGGAGTTATTGTTATAGTTACACATCATGCTGTCCAATAACCGTCATCTCCAGGAAGATGCTCCAAGAACCGTCATTTCTTCTTCTTTTCATAATAGCAATTTTGGGAAAGGGTAAGGAAAGTAGATAAAAAAGCTCAGCATATGAAGGAGAAAAAAGTAAAATTTTCCATTACCTTTAGAATTCGCTTTTCTTGATTGTGGGCATTTATGGTACTTTATTGGTGTGAAATTTAATCGATTGTTACAGGGTTGTCTTAAACGTAACAGACGTAACGTACTTAGAGCGGGATTTATAGACGGTCCTCGAGTTTCAAGGAAACCTTGAGATGGTCTCCTCGAAATTTGGAACACGGATTCGGCTTAAGGAACCCTCGAAGACCATCTCAAGGCCTTCTTGAAACTCGAGGACCATCTATCCCGCCCTTGGAGATCTTATAGGAAATTTCACTCAGATCACGAATATACCATCCCTTTATTAAAGTCTCTGAATAAACTTTTCTATAAGATCTCTAAGTTCGTTATCTATTACGTTATTTTATTGTTATGTTTGGGACAAGCCTATAACGATAATCGTCTTCCAGACACCTCCTTCAGACCATCCTTCAAGGTCCAAAGCGCGAATTGCATGATGAATAAAGTTTTTATTATTTATTATGAACGGAGAAGGAATTGGCTACTGACAGACGCGGAACCGCGCCTTCATCCAAAAGCTAAGTGAAGTACTACCTAAGCCCAGCGGAAATTTAAATTTTTGGGAAAAAATAGGATTTATTCAAATTCTTGCAAGACGCATGTTCATTTTTGCTTGGTCCTGGAATATAGTCTATTAAACCTATTTGTCTCTATTTCTTTACTAACTGGAGCTGATGGACCACAACGCCTTGGAAATATTCAAGGGATATGACTAACAAAAGATTATCGAAATATCAATATCGGCACTAACTTTCATTTTCTCTGCTTCTGTTTTTGTTTGTTCTTCGCTATCGCTTATAATTTTGTTACTTTTTTTCGTATCTTGATTCGTTCAAGTATTTGATAGTACATAATGGCACCTAAAAGTGAGAGGTTTTTTTTTTTTTTTTAAATCTTGATATCGTTCAATGACAGAGTTCCTCCATGATACGACAGGACCCTCCTCTCCCTATGGATTCTTTCTATCATGGATAGGAACAATATTGATTTTACCCATATTGATCGATATCATTAATTCATCATTTTAATCGATCGAATTCAAAATTTTGATTCCGTTTTTCCATAGAAACTTCTAAAATCCGACTCACCTGCACGGCATCTTTCGCACCAAATCGTCAGAGATGAACTTCTCTTTCTGGCACAGGCTCACGAAACGCTCTAAAATGGTCCCAGCCAACGGCACGTCGAGAACGATGTCCGGCATGTCGTCGAAGACTCGAATGAATCCCTGGAACAGCATCAACAATAATTATATTTGAGTAAATTAGTAAAATCCATCCAAGTAGACTTCAACGATGAAAATCATGAATAGGCAGGTTCCACATCAAAGTAACGATATTGAGGCCATATTGACGAATTTGTATATTTAAGCTGAAAGTATTCAACTAACCACTACTAACAAGCACTCACTTGTGATTCATCTCAGGATAACAAACATTTAATTTCCAATACCAGAAGGCCATGGAATACCTGCCTATGCCATAAGGAGAAAAATGCAGTCTGCACATGGTATGACCCATGAGTTCAAGGACGCCGTTCGGGACGATTTATATTACGTTCGGCGTTCTTGACGGAAGGATCGAGTCGCGCATGCGCACTCTGCAATTTGCTCCTTACAACATGACAGAGAGTGTAGTAACTACGTCGTCCAAAATGGTGCATAAAGTATAATATAATCTTCAGACTTTTGAATGACTCTTGTGTAACCTCACGATTTGATCCATCGTGTTTAGTCGGGATGAGACCCAGGAGTAGTGCTGTATTCACGTTTTGTACGTCAACTGCGTACATTATCAAAAAACTTGGATTTAAAAAAATAGAGTGGATCATCCGAGAAAAACTCTAACACGTCAATGACCCTAGAGGCCAAGCAGCACAAACCAAGCAGACATACAAGGACCGACAGGTTGCATATACACATCACGCACAGACATCTATTTCAACAAAAAATTCAATTTCAACGAATTGGCCCACAGCCCCCCCTCCCCCCAAAAAAAGGTAATCAGTTAACAACAATTAAAAAACTTGAAAAATACGCAGAAAACACTCAAAAAGGGCAACTCAAATTTCAAGAAGACACCAGCCTGGCTGGTCTCTGCTTGATGTAGATTGGTATATGCAACCTGTCGGCCCTTGTATGTCTGCTTGGTGTGTGCTGCTTGGCCTCTAGGGTCATTGACGTGTTCGAGTTTTTCTCGGATGATCCACTCTTTTTTTAAATCCAAGTTTTTGATAATGTACGCAGTTGACGTACGAAACGTTAATACAGCACTTAACATGATGAAGTAATTCTCGTATTCCTACCTCCTGGGCCGCATCCCGACTAAACACGATGAATCACATCACACGGCCGACCATACTACCCATAACTCTACGATTTGAGTATCCCTTTAAATGGGGAATTGTCGTGTATGAGAAAATCACATTTTTTCTGCCTTTGTTTTGTTATATGGAATAAAATAACATTGTTAATACAAAGAAAAAAATTTCGTCGTTCGGATGTGCAGAAAACTTGGAATACAATCTCAGCTGTTTAAATAATAGGCGGAATTCCGAAGACTCGTGAGAATCCCTTTCCTATGTCACACTAAAAGAACTGAACCGAAAAAGAATGCGCTGAGATCGCACTGAGAGCAGTGAAAATCGGATTAGTTTAAATAATTAATTAATTCAATCAATTTATTCATTATGTCAAGTCTATCCTCACTAATCAGGAGTGATGGGCTTTGTGTTTCGTTTTGTTCGATTGGCATCTTGGACGGAATCGGCCAATGACAGACGACACTCTTTTCAATGTCCCTTACCCGCCAAATTACAAAAATAAATATTTCAATAAATTTTCTAAAATTACAGATAGGTACACTATTTTTGCCTCCTGTCTTAATTATTGTTTCTTTTGTGTCATTATCTTTCAGATAACATTTTAAAACAAATTGATGATAATTCCCCTTTGTCGAGTTCAACCTACTCACTACGATTAGCTACATGATGAACCTAGGAAGAATAGTAAATAAATAATTAACATTTCAAATTGTGCATTCTATCACAGATGAGTGAGACAAAATAGTACCAAGTTGTGAGTTGGATTTGGTGATCATTTTTAGCCGTCAGGTACCTTACAAAACACCCAACATTCCGTTAATACTCTCAGATGAACAATAATAAATATAAACAATAGAATAATATAAAGCAAGAGTCCTCGATTATGTAGCATACAGTTGAATAACATTAATCAATGTTAATTTACCCGGCTCATCATGTCGGGAGTGATGATAACTGCGTCGGAGAGTGATTTGAGAAGCTTACACATGGCGTCTTCAACATTTGCGTTCATTGCTTCCAAAACCATGATTACTGCCTGCAACAGTCGTATTTTCTATTAGTATGTATTGAATAAATCATATATTTCTATTAGTATTTATTGAAAAACTTAGTGGTACTTAAGGAACCAAAATGTGTATTTTTTCTTACCTAATAAAATGAAATTGTGAAATCCTTGTGTTTCATTACAATCGCCATAATAGGAGAAAATTCACCCAAGGAGAGATCTTAACAAGTTTCTCGTAGGTTATTTTAGCGAATTTTCGAAGAAAATGAAGCTATTACAATGGCCTAAAAATTTCAATAATGCAAAATTTTGAACATTTTCTTCATGGAAATCCGTTTCAGAACATTCTAAAACGAATCCTGAAATTTAACACTTATGTGTGTGTGTATATATATATGTGTGTGTGTGTCACTCCAGACGATATCTGCCCGAGGGATCGAGATAAAAAATCCCAAAAAGTTTAAAATGTCAATAATATCAATAGTAAGGATGAGTTCGTTGGCCTGAATTTTTGGAGTACTCCAAGGGGTCAAATTTTGAAAATTTAGTTTTAAAAATCGCTAAAAAAAAAAAACGTGTTTTTTGAGGTTTTTAGAGGTATTATAGAGGTATTTAGAAAAATCACAGCTTTGGAAGTACGCAAGGTAGCCGATGGCGGCACCTACCGTTATGTAGGTGAGATACGGGAGTTTTTAATGGTTGCCGGAAGATGGCAGTCTGAGTCTAATGGTTGCCGGAAGATGGCAGTCTGAGTCTTATCAGTGAATGTCGTGATGGCTACCCCACAACAAAAAGCATTTTGTGTAACCGAATACACGAAGAGCAGTTCACCTGTGGCAGTGCAACGAGCTTTTCGCTTAAAATTTGGTGTTCGTGATCCTCCAAGTGATGCCAATATCAAACGATGGTATCGCCAGTTCCTTGATAAAGGGTGCATCTGTAAAGGCAAGAGCACGGGACGGCCGCGGGTCAGCAATGAAGATGTCGACCGCATTCAAACAGCATTCGCTCGCAGCCCACAAAAATCAACTCGCCGAGCAAGCAGAGATTGGCCACATTGAACATTTATAGTTATGTTGTATACCAAAAAAAAAACTCCTGAGCCTCCTCTTCGATATGGTTCGTGAACGATTTTTGTGAGACAGCTTTGTTAATAAATACGATTTTTCTAAATACCTCTATTCTTTTTTGAACACCCTGTACATATATTCGGAATCAGCGTGAAATTTCCTACAAGAATCAGCCACAAAATCGGTTAAAATTATTCTTTGAAAATTCGTTCATCAACTCATGCTGCATGAATGGAACTTTTTTATATTGCAGCTGGTTTTGCCCATATTTTCTAAATATTCATGGTGATGTGAGGGTGAAGTTATGACGGCGTACTTCGATTTTTGTTTTTATTCATTTTTTGCCCTTTCGATAACAGCCCTCTTCAGAGAACCCTTTGAGGACTCCTGACGAAATATTCGTCCAAGCAAAACTATCCCCAGGGACTCCTTACGACAGTAACTTCCAGCTCTTTTTTCTGAAAATTTCGGATGCAGAGCACTCTGTTGTGCCTTCCATGTACTTCTAGTCGCCGGAGGGCTCCTTTGGGTTGAGAATAACATCAACAGGTTGTGTTTTAGTTCAGTTTCGTGTTATCAGTCGTCTGTTTTAGCATTTGGTTCATCGTCCAAATTCGTATTTTTTTGTCAGTTTCGTCCCGGTCAAGTTTACCTACTGTGTTGATTATGTCGAATAGAAAAGTGTTTACTGAAAATATCTATGGAGAAAATAGCAATAATGTGAGTGGAAATGAAAATGATGATGACGACAATGAATGAATGAATCACAGGCATAAGCTATAGTGTTGTCACCTCCAATGTGAACGGTACGTTTAGTTTTTGCTTACCTACTCAATATATTTTCATTTCGATCCCCGACAAATTTATCATTTTAAATTACACTTCGGAGTAATAGGGAACACAGATAATGTAATCGTGAATGTGCTTTTCAAGTGCAATGTCTATTTCAATGGGGAAATGAAATAAAAGGGGCCGCGCTCAGCGCGGCGAGAGTTATGGGATTGAGAGTTATGGGCCGCCCTGGGGGGTAGTTTAACTTTCACTTGGGCCGTACCGAAAGGTTTAAATGTAATCGGGTATTCGGTCGCAGTTACCTTAAGTCGTCAGTACAAGATGTTGTTATCTTTGGTTCACAAATTCCTTGATACATGTAGGTATGATATGATTGTTCTACGAGAGGCCATGTGATCGAACATACCAACCAACAACAACAGAACAATCATACCATACCTATATGCATCAAGGACTTTGTGAACCAAAGATATCAACATCTTGTACTGACGACAAAGGCTACCCACGCCCGAATACCCGATCACCATTAAAGTTCTCAAGAGAACTGTTGTCAAAAGTGCTCAACAAAAAATGAACAAAAAACAAAAGTCGCGAAGTACGCCGTCATAACTTCACCCTCACATCACCACAAATATTATTTTTATGATCTAAGAGTTTTGGATTATAAAATCGATATCCAGAGAGTTAAGGGCGCTGTGTGCGGTTATAATATAAAGATTTCCAATTAGATGATTCAGGGAAGTCCCCGTTTGGAACAAACCATCAATAAAATGAGAGGCAACTTGCATGAAGTAAAATGTGACATAATTTGTCGAGATTTTTTTCATTCAAGTACCATTAATAAGTAGTAAAATCTCGAGAGGTTTGGTTGTTGATCAGTGAATGTCGATTAATAATGATGGATTGGTAGGGATTTGTATCCTAAAAATCTTGAAAAAAAAATGATGAATGGTTGAGGTGTTACGTAATAATGACGTATATTAGGTAGCTAGATTCATACATGAAGGGTTTTCTGGACAAATCGTGAAAATTTAATGGAATGTACAAACTTGCCTCGTAGACGAGTTCATGGTGGAAGTGAGGAACTTCGAGATCAAGAAGGCACCGAGTGGCTTCTTTAAGGTCACTGGAGGAAATGTACTCTTGAAGGAGGAGATTCATCTTTCGGATGAGGTACTTGACGGGTCTCAACCCACCTCCGACACCCCACACGTTGTCGAGGCGGACCAGCCCGTGTTTCATGGACAGCAGAGTATCGGCTCGTGCCAGAGTTTGCCTGGAAACGACGAAAAGACATATACTATAGAAGCACTGACACCATGATTATTTGTATTACGACTGAAATTCATGTCATGTACGTAGGGACGTTTCGATATTGCAAAATATCGATATTTGATGCAATATTAATATTGAAAGAAAATATCGATATTGAAACTAATTTCCTTTTTTTCTTGTCCCACCATAATTTTAAACAAGACTTCAAACTATTTCATTTTATTTTCAAACGACTATATTTCAACAAAACGAATACAGTCAGAAAAAATTAAAACCAGTCCGATTCAGGGATACTGCTCAAAAACATGAGTCCATATATTTCCCCAATAAACGGAAAAATATCGATATTCCAATATTATCGAAAGAAAATATCAATACCAAAATATCTATAATCGGAAGAAAAATATCGATATTTCCAATAATCGACAATATTGAAACGTCACTACATGTACGTGAATGAGAGAAATCAAGGAGGCACTGCAGAGTAGTAGCATAATAGCGGTTAAATCAATCAAGAAGGAAGTTATTGGCACGGCTGCATGCTAGAACACAATTTTGTATGTACTTGGACAGGCAGAGGCCCATCATTTGGAATTGGATTCTCCACACATCCTTCTAGTTCAGCACAAGGAGAAATGGGATGAGACACGATCTGAATTTATGAGTAAAGAGGTAGGTAGAACCCAGTTCTAAGGCCTTATCACAAGAATACTTTTTCATTTTTTTCCGGCTTTTCTCCCGCATTTTCAGGCTTGCAACTGAAGAACGAGAATGTGAAGTTGAAGAGAAGTGAAAGCTGGTATCTTGGGAACTCTTTCATCACTTCAAGTGTGAACCTGGGCCGCAACGCTGTACTGAAGTCCGCAAAACTGCCACGCCGTAAAACCGTGATTGAATCTGATTGGCTGTTCTCCATCTTTACAGTCTTTCGGCCGAACAAATTTTGAACCAGACTATTCTCGATCCAAAAATCTTGATATTTTTCGGCTTTATGGCGTTGCAGATCTGCTTATTGGGTTCTGCGCAGCAAAGCAGAATGGGTCCTTATCTATTTCGTTATCTTGCTTCGGTTCGGCATTTCTGACGTTGTTGCAGTACGACGATGCGCCTCAATGTGAACCCAGCTTGAGTGTCCAAGAGTTATCTTTAAGCTTTTTTCTTGTACAAATTGGCGATCATGCAAATTAGAACGTGTTCCAAATCAGTGAGCCAGAATGCACACCAGAGGGGTGGAGAAGTAGACTTCAGGAAAAAGTTGAAAAGTGCCCTTCTTCCACTTGATGTTTGGGAATTTAAAAAATGCGGGAAACATCTGGGAAAGGGTACATGTGATATGGCCTTAGGACATCTTTTTACCAACAGTACAGAAGATGGGATTGGGACAGGGAGGTGCGGACTAGCGGTGTGGGCCTGATTAAATTTGCTACAATCTAATTCAATGGTTTAGAGTTATTGTTAGATTGCGTAGGTACCTAATTGATTGTGTTATGTTACCAATATCCATCTTATTCGAGAGTTCCTAGGAGATCCAGAACACATAAATATGTCAAGTATCGATGTTGGAATAGGTATCTCCATGACGTTCAGAGACAAACACCAAACTTCCAAATTAGCGTTGTCCACGCAATACCAACAGCAACCCAACAAAGTGATCATTTTCCGCAGATTTTCAAGCCCTAAACTCTTGAACCACTAAATAATTACATTTTTTGATGAATAATAGGTTGAACAAAAAATCGATTTTGGCTAAATGTTTGGCATAGGAAGTAAGTACACCCACTAAAACTCAAACCACTAAATGTACGTATAATATCACTCAAATGAACACAAATGAACTGTCCTATTATTTGCGTAGGTATGTACGTATTTTGAATCAAAAACCTTTTCCCTGTTCTACAGATTGATTTGTGTCTAAAATTTCATGATTTACGTATTTTTAAACCTAAAATCGCATTAATAACCTGTTTACAAAATAATGACATTGTGATTAACTAAAAAAAACACCTAAAATTTCAATTTATTCAGTGCATCAATGCACATCAATTTTTTTTTGCTTTTCAACAAATCGTCAACACCCACCTGGCCAGCTCGGTTTCTGCTTTTCCTTTGAGCACTGTAATGAGCTTTGGAGGAATGCAATCGTCAGCGATCGCACGTGCCAGGAAATTTCCCAGCACAGTGGGTGCGTCGGGTGTATCCAAAATTAAATCGGGCAAATTAGAAATCAAACTGTCAAACGCTGCAAAACAAATCAAAGAAAATACCCTCGATTAATAATATACGACGAAATTATTTGTAGAACAGGAAAAGTGGCAGTGCCAAATTCACTATAAGAAGACATACCTAACTGCAAGTAGAACATTAAATAACTGGGAAGGGGGGCATTTCTGTTCAGATTCAAAGGTTTGCCGCAAAACGTAAAAAAATTGAGACAGTTTACATACGTCTAATGTAGCTGTAAGTACCTGTTTACGCTGGTAAAGTCTGTAGGCTTTGACATATTCATTTTAGGAATTCATTGGGTTTAATGAACTGGGTTTGTTGAGGTTACAACGTGTACCTATTTTACTAACAAAACAAGTAATATTAAGTTCCAGTCATGCAATATGACATTAGCCAATGTACCATTAATTCAAGCAATTTTTGGCTATTTCAACTTCAAATATTTTTGAACTTAGAAATCAGATTGGAATATAATATTCGACTGGGTACGCACAGAAAATATACCACAAGTTCCTGTTTCTAAATCAGTTTTTCAAAATTATTCATACAAAACCTCAACTTTCCCTTCATTAAAAAAAATGTCTGACCCCATAATAAAACACAAAATTGCATGACTCCAATAAGTAAACTAAAATATATTTACAGAGGACATATTTAAAAATCCACCCACTTGGAATTTTGCACCCGACAGAATTTTCCTTGGAAATTCTTTAAAGACAAATTGGCTAATAAGCTCCATTTTAAACCAGTGAACCATAATCTTTACCCTTCTTAAGTTAGGTTAAAACAACATTATTTATTATGAAATTCCAAAATTCAGTGCTTACCGTTAGCAATGTCGTTTTGCTTGGCAATGGTGCCGTACATATCGGATATCAAAACAGAAGTCATTTCACGGTGAGATGGCTTGTGATCCAGCGCTATTTCGACTGCGAGCTGACACACCTGAATTATAAGTTGAACAATTTTAATTATTAATGACAGAACGTACTTAGAGGTATTGTTAGAAACCACGTTGCCGAAGCTTTCGATAATTTAAATGGGCCAGCTTGGGTTCAAAAGGTGGACAGGTCACAACCAACAAAGCTGAATAAGGTCCTAGCCAACTCGGAAAATGAGTCTCTTGAAGCGTACTACAGCTAATAGTCAAGAGTTGCTTCTTGCCGCCACCAGAGGCCTCCACGAACGAAGGAGGAACAAATGTGCACCAAATGTGGGCAAAAAGGACTTCCACTTAGCAGTGTTCGGTTTAGGTACGTATTGCACCTTTTAGAAAATCTGTTACTGAGATCTCATCAAAATAAAGATCCAAGAATTTAAGAAATTCAACTTTTTTAATGAAATATGTACCTATTCTAAGTCGGTTTTACCTGTTTTAACTTCCAAAATTGTACTTTTAAATGCCCCCTATGTATGGTCCTGAGTGTGCACAACTTGAGAAACATGAAGAACTGATTAGGATAAGTTTTAGATAATGATGAACACCACACACATGATATCATCAATACAAGGTACCAAGAGCTAACCCAATGGAGAGGGATCCTTTTAAAATCCTAAGCTGATAAGCAACAATTGAAAATAATACAGGCGGAGGAAGTCGCAGATGTCGCGACGAAACATACCTACCTAAATAATGAAAAGGAAAATGAACCAGTGACTCCAAAAATGAAGAGTTTTTCCAGACGATAAATGGTCCACCCATACCCCCACATCATACAAAAGAATGCTACGGTTTAATATTTCTAGGCAGAATGCCGTTACCACAGATAACTACTGTTATCGTTATTACCAGCAATAATTATGCAGGTTAGGTCCACAAACCGTGTTCAAGAGGAATGATGATAGAGCCTTTGAGCTAATACCTACCAGCTTTATGAAAAAACAATTAAATTAACACTGCTTAGAAAATATTATAGTAATGAAGACAATAATTACTCACATAATGTCTTTTATTGTTGAGATTCAGTTCTTGGAATGACAGAATGGCTTCGTGAGGATCACCATGCTCGTAGTACTCAAGAATGACCATCTCTGCGGCTTTCTGTAGACAATGCCATTGTTGAATAATACCAACTCAGACTGTTACAACAATTTCAACTGAGAACTAATGGTGGAGCCGTCACGGGTGGTCGAGCAGTCTGAGGGTGCTTACAGACAGGAGCTGTGATAAAAGCGAGAAGAGAGCAAAGAGAGGAGAGCAGAGAGTTGGGCAAGTCAGAGTGGAGCGAGAGTCAGTGCGGTTCAAATCCTTCTAGACGATTTATGATTATTATTTCTCTGTGGAAAACCCGTCATTGAGGATGTGATATTTACTTCAGGGGCGAATAGTAGGTAGAAGGGATTCACGTAATTAATCAATCGTGACATGTACATGGGGAATTTCATCATTTGTACGATGCACTTCAAGAAGATTCCGACAGGTTTTATCAATATTTTTGGATGGATATTACGACATTCGCCTGCTAGCTAGATAAAGTACAGCACAAATTGCTGAAGAGGTGGTCAAATGGCATTTTAAACCCAATTTTGCCTGTTGGGATCAGCAATAAGAGCGAGAACAAACTGGCTTAATTCGCTCTTATCTTCGCTCGACCTTGAGGCGCAGCCCCACTCTGCGCTCCTTCATATGCCTATCTGTGTTTGTTTTCTTCGCTCCTTCCCTTCTCTTAGCACAGCTCCAGTCTGTAAGCACCCAGGCGTAAGTCGAAAATCGCTCGCCACCCGGGGCCTGGGTTCAACTCCCGGTTGAGATACGTAATTTTTTCAGGGAGAGGATGAGGAAAACTGAGTGTTGACTAGTAAATAATTAATTGAGATGCCGGGAGGATTACTCAACGAAATCAATATTTTTTTAATTAATGGTGGAGGATTGGGTTTCTCTTTGGTTCCCCATAGTTGATAGATTCAATTTGAATAAAGGTAGGCAAATATTCTGCTGTTGCTTTCGGGTACCTATTCATTAAAAAAAATCATGATTAAAAAAAATGATAGATTTTTTAAATTACAATAGAATAAAATAGGAATGAAAAATTCAAGTTATTTGCGTGTTCACTGCAGAGACCCGTAAGCATGGCAAGTCTGACTATTCAGAGGGTACTCACAAGGCAACTCGTGTTTCTGTACCCCGTTTCCATCTTCTGACTGTACGATTTCCGTTGAACTAGGGGGATTGGTGGAATCTGAACATTCCCTGAACCTCCCCACAATTCTCAATATTCTTAGAAAACTACTAAAATTAAGAATTTCAGCAAAAAAAGTATATTCTCGTTCAAAAATTGGCCATTTTTTCAACCAATGAGTTTGAAGCACTTACCCTGAGTTCTTCGTCGGACGCCTCAGGTATGTAAGTGGCGAGCTCGATCTCCCCGTTGTCAAGTGAGTCGCTATCGTAGTTGGGGTCGTTCCTGTCGATGTCTTCCTCCTCTGCCAGTTCAGAACCCAACTTCCCCCAAACCCCTTTGCCACCTGCTCCACCTGGTAAAATTTCAAAGTCCACATGACATAAATTATGTATATTTCATCGTTTACGAGGAGAAGAGGAACCATTTTTTAACTGAGAGAGTTGACAAATCGTGTGTTGTCTGTCCAACAAAAATACTAGCCATCATCATCATTCATTAGATTTCATATTTTGGAATCAAGGACCATCTTTTCAGGGATTGTGAAGTTTGTAGAGCTAGAGAATTGTGAAGGGGTGTAGAGATGGTCCCTCAAACATTTCAATTGAGATTTGGAGTTGGGGACAGTCCTTTGGATGCCCCCCCCCCCCCCCCCCCCCCCCCCAGTAAATTTCATGGTAATCGGACCAGTAGTAACATAAACGTAAAATCTTCCTCACACACAAGAATTCTACAATTTTAATAAGATTTCGTCAGGTTTGTGAGGCCACTAGATCGCACCACAGCTAGCCTCTGCTCATTTCCGAAATTCAATTACTGTAAGATGCCCAAACCACCAGACCAAATTCTGCAAGACTTTGGCGATTTTCATCCGGATTTCTTCCTCAACTTCGTCGATTGTCTGAAGAACTCTACAATTTTAATCGTCAGGTTTGTGAGGCCACTAGATCGCGCCACAGCTAGCCTCTGCTCATTTCCGAAACTCAATTACTGTAGGATGTATCAAAAATCGGTATCCAACTATATTATTGGTACCTATAAATTGTTTTTTTTTTTTTTTCTTCAACATCTCGGATTTACGTGCGAGAAACTATATCCGCCACATTGGCGCCCCAAAACACGTCAATTCGCTCCACCATTAGCGATTTTCATCAGGATTTCTTCCTCAAGTTCCTCGATTGTCTGAAGTTTATTCCCCAAGTTCCTCGATTACCTGAGGTTAATTTCCGTGAACCATAGACTTTACCTAGCCCCAAAAGAAAAAATCCAAAGGAGTAAGGTCAAAAGACCTGGGGGTATGTTCTGAGAATTTTGTGTCACCGGAGGCGGCCATTATGCCGGATATCGTTTCTCGCACGTAAATCGGAGATTTTGAAGAACACAATGAAACAAAATTGTCGTCCGAAAAATTCAATTTATAATAGTCATGGTAAAATCAAAACCTCTACAACACATAGAATTCTAATTTTTCCTAGCTATTTGCGTGTTAATTGAATTTTCGCGATAGTTAATGCCCAGATTGAGAGTGATGAGAAGAAAAAAATCAAATTGCATAAAGTCTTGAGACGTTGTAAGTAAATTCTGGGTTGAATGGCACCTCAGTCGTTATCATGACATGACGACAAGTACATGGCGAAATCTACCTTGAGATACATTAGAGATTATCCCTTGCGACCAGGGAGTGAATTCATATTGACGAACTCAATTTCGTGGAAGATAGTCAAACTTTCCACAACACAATTCAGAGCGACACTTGTCACGTAGACACAGACTATCTAATCGCTGGGTCATTAGAAGTGTTGTGAACAAGTTGAAGAAAAATATAGGTATCCTGTTTGCATTTTTTTCGAACAGGTATTGGAAAGGTATATTTACTCCAACATACAGGTAGGTAGGTATATCTGCTTCTAAATAATTTCGTTGGTGGTTTTTTAATTCCCGAAGGATAAAGGGAAAGAATTGCAATCGACATTCAAAAACATATATTTCAGTAATGCATGCATTTCAGAGGACGTCCCTTTAGATGGATAGGAATGGGAAATCCCGGCTGTTCCATTTTATACGTCAAACTGAAGGATTTCAGTGAGAGCTTTCCAGAAATGTGCTATATGCGGGGTATCCGATGATTGGAAGTAAGCGAAAACGAGGGTCGTAAAAAAGATCAGATGAGATCACGCGTGATCTTCTCACCCGCATTACAGCCAACCTAATGAACATTTTGAGATTTGAGATACTGGGGTTTCAGGAAACTCATGTTTGTGCATGCGCTCACGCTACCCATAGTCCGATGGCGATGATTCATAGGGGACCATCACCGGGCTAACCCAGACAATCCCTGAAAATTTGATTGAAATCGGATCAAAACTGTGGAAGTTATGGCTGTGGCAAGGAAATGTGGACAGACAGACGGCACAGAAATACAGACGCTTCCTCGTGCCCTCCACAGTACGTCACTATTAAATTTTCAGAAAACTAGAAATGACCGGTTCAACATGCTCATGACGATAGAATGCTGGGCAACCAGAAATTTAAAAATCTTTTTTTTGGGCAATACAAAGCACGGGGGCAAAAACGATTTGATCCCGCCATTAGCTACGTCTATGACAACGAATTTCAAGTTTGCGCTTGCGCAGTAGCTATTACTGATCCAATCGTTACGAAATTAATTAAAAAGGTGAAAGGTGAAAGGTTTTAAAGGTGGTTTAATAGGTGATTGTCTTAGAGTCAGCCCCCAACTACCCTCCAAATGTGAGCGAAATAGGTTAATTAAGAACTGAGATACCGGGGTTTCAGAAAATTCACGTTTGCGCATGCGCTCACGCTACTAAAGGTCCGATGGCAATGAAAATCACAGGGAACCATCACGGGGCTAACCCGCACAATCCCTGAAAATTTGATTGAAATCGGATCAAAATTGTGGAAGTTATGGCTGTGGCAAGGAAATGTGGACAGGCAGACACAAAACCAAATTTGTTCAGGAGGCCCTGAAACGCAAAATGCGAGTGGAAATTTTGATTTTGGAGCACACACATTTTTTTCATTTCGAAAGTGAAATCAAAGCCTCCGTTGCCTTGCAGACACGGAAGCAAAACACGAAAATCGCGAGTAATAGGCCTTTAAAAATCGGGACTTCAAAAAAGTGGGAAAATGCTCCAGACGATATCTGCCCGAGGGATCGAGATAAAAAATCCAAAAAAAATTTAAAATGTCAATAATATCAAAAGAAAGGATGAGTTCGTTGGCCAGAATTTTTGGAGTACTCCAAGGGGTCAAATTTTGAAAATTTAGAGTCAAACATCGCTTAAAAAAAACGAGTTTTTTGAGGTTTCTGGTGTGAAATACCATCCTAAACATACGAACATATGGTTTATTAGGAATCAGCGTGAAATTTCCTATAAGAATCACCCACAAGATCGGTTAAAATTATTCTTTGAAAATTCGCTCACCAACTCATGCTGCATGAATGGAACTTTTTCAACATCAAAAGACAAATTTGGGGGTTCACTATCTGGAAAAACTTCTCATGTCCCTACAGGAAATCGCGATTTCCCAAAACTCTTATTTATTATGTGCATTATTACCATACATTTATCTATATGATTATCAAAGGCTTTTTCATAAGGTAGCCGACATAAAACGCGTATAATGCCATAGTTACAAGTGATTAAACGGTCGACCTTGAGGTTTATTGTTCTTTTATTATCGATCAACTGAGTTTTCCCCCAAGTGATTCCACTGGATGCCATAAAAGACTCCGGAGAAATAGACTGGTGGGACAGCAAATGTTTACCGGGGTCTAAATATATATTATAAAAATAAACCGATACTAAAGGCGTGACAGGGAGAAAGAAAAAATCCATCATTGCCTTAACGAATGAAAACCTTGGAATAAAAAGCAATGACACGATTTGTTTTCTTATCTTTTTTTTACACTTTCAAGATAAGTCGAGCCTTTCTCATAATCTGAACGCCGGCAACACCACGTGTAGGAGCGTATATTGTGTGTGTGATATCAGGGAAAGAAGAAACGGAAGTAATATTAGGTAAAAATGAGCCCGGCTTGATTCACACTTTTTTCAAGTACCTGTGGATATTGTACTAGGTACAACTGATAGGTAACTCTTGTGTCTGGATTACTGGATTAGTACGTATTAAGTACCTTCTACCAAAATTTTGAACGTATTTAATATGATCAATACCTATAACATGCAGTTTAGAATTCAGCGGATTTTCTCGTTCATCTCCATGAATTGCAGAACTGGAGGGATAGGAAAAGGAACGATTCGAGGAATACCTAACTGAAAATATGGCTAGCATTTCTTCGTATTCGCTTGTTGTTGGAAAAAAATGCCTTGTTCCGCAGGCAAAATGAAGATAAGTTCCAATTTAAATGAAATTTTCTGGGATTGTGAGGGGTAGCCCCGCGACGGACCTATTTCAATTTTTCTTGGTAGCGTGTACGCATGCACAAACGTGGATTTCCTGGAACTACGACTTCTCAGTTCCTAATGGACCGATTTCGCTAAAATTCGGATGGAAGTTGGGGGCTGACTTTAATGAGACGTTTGCCTGTGAATTTGTTGTTGTGTAAAAAGATCTCGGACCCCCCTTTTCTGTCACCTTGAGCCTAGCGGCTAACATTGGAGGAACGTGGAACACGCTTTTCACTCCAACATTTTCATGCCCTTGCCGCTTGCAAGCTTCATTTGCTTTTAATAGGTAACTAAATCTGAACCAAACGCCAGTGTTTTTATATCATTTAATAATGATTAACAGGACGGTTTTGATTTTTTTCAGGACATAAAAAAAGCATTAGGTACGGAGAAAATATCGCATCTTCGAGTGTGGAAAACCAGGTGGTTGTGTTTGTATTTGATGTTAAGATGAAATGTTCGTTTACGCTTCGGAGTTGAATGGCGTAAAATAAATCATTATTAAATGATCTGACTGTATTTTTACATCATACCAGTGCTTGTCAGGAGTGTATGGAGAGGGAAATTAGCAGCTTGAGATGTGTAGATTTTTCAGATAAATCAAGAGCTTTCCAATGAATGGTGAACGATTTTTGTACGATGAAAAATGACGAAGATAATTTTACGTAGCAACGGTTGGGTTGTAATAGGAAATCAGATATCATCAATATATATTATCATCATATAAAATTGTGTAGGTAATGCTTTCCGGTATCGGTTTTTGAGGTAGGTTTCTGGAGTCGTTTTTTTCCTGATAGGTTCCGGTAAAAGAGTTCCACGCTAGAAGATTAATTGTTCTCCAAAAACCACTCATGCGTATTTTGTTCAAAATGCACATTTTACGGCTGTTTATACTGTCCTGTGCGTTGAGAACTTGTAAAAACTGTAATTTCACTTATGCAAATTTCATTCAAACTGATTTTTATAATATTACAGCGGCTATTTTGAAGTATTGAATGTCAAATCCCGTATTTTACACATATTTATTGCATATTTTATTGGTTATTACTACATATTCCATAGCATATTCGGGATATTTACGCTGCATAAAAATCCAGTCTCTAATCATGATAAACAAATTAATAATATCATTAAATTAGCCGTTTGAACATTTTGACACCTGAATTTATTGAAAGAAGTCGGAATTTTCGACACAGGCGGAACGAGAGATGCATTCTCCACAACGAACTGTGGTTATCAGGACTGTAACAATGAAATTTAGTGAATACCTACCAGGTTAACTCATGCGCTGAGTCTGCCGCTGATTCACTCATGATGTACCTAATTCATTTATGAGCTCAGGCCCGCACATTCCCTAAAAATTTGAGCGAAATTGAATCAAAACTGTTAGTTACGTGTAAGTTGTGCCTGTTATGTCAACAATGACTATTGAGAATAAACTCTTGATCGTGTTGATGTTTGTCAGTTTAGAATGTCAACACAATCGTGAACGATTTTTACGTTAGCGCATGCGTAGAGCGTACCATTGATTCAATAACGACGAAATTCGTATGGGACCTCAAAGGGCCATCCCCGCATAATCCCTGAAAATTTGAACAAAATCGGACGAAAACTCTGGAAGATATGGCTGTAACAAAGAAATGCGAACAGACAAACACGGAACCAGAGCTGTTCAAGAAGTTCTGAAACCAAAAATGAGAGTGGACATTTCAATTTTCAGTAGACTCGGAAGCTAAATTAGGAGACCAATGAATTACTATCTATGGAATATCTATGGAATCGGCTGGTGTAGTATATATCGAGGGTTGCATGGCAGAAGTGACCAAGTGACGGAAACAAGTTTTTCAGCAGAGCGTTTCAAAGGTTTTGAACATCTCATTTCCGAGTTGGCTGGCAGAAGTGCGCTAGGCGCCTGAAGTACACGGTTGTGGTCTGGTTTGATCATTACTGGCAGAAATGACCAAGTTAGTGCTACTTAGGAAGGACATGGTCATTTCTGCCAGGAAAATGCTAAATGTATGTACCTAAACTACTTTTTCTGGTACTTTAAGGAACATTTGAGCCCTTTGTAGTTACTTTTTCGTGGAGTTAAGAATACTAGCGAGTAGAGCAGGATCAACACTTATATGAAGCATTAAAAACTCAATTTCGGCAAAAATGGACTTGGTCACTTCTGCCATGCAACCCTCGATATATTATACTGATGTTTATTAACTGGGAAAAAATCCTTGATTTTAATAAAATATAGGTTACCTATCACTCTAGAATGGTATACCACAAAAATCGTTTACAGGTTGAAGAGACATGATATTTTGAAATGGAAATAGGCTCCTGCCAAGTGCCAAATGATAGGCAAAACAATTTTTAAACCCGATAAAATATAACTGTCAAAAAATGACCATAAATTCATTAGGAAATCATTATTTTTCAGAAAAAAGTTCTAGAGGGATAAAATAAAAAATACTCTGCCAAGCGACAATGGCACATAGCTTCCTCGCGTCAAAGAACATTTATTTTGAAAAAAAAATTGAGAGTGAAAACAAGTTTTCACTCAAGAAAACTCAACGATCAAGAGATCGTGTTGATGTTTGTTAGTTAGAAAAATGTCAACATAATCTTGAACGAAATTTAGAGCGGAGAGCGTACCGTTGATTCAATCACTATGAAATTAATACGGGCGCTCAGGGGCCCCTACCCGCTCGATCCCTGAAAATTTGAACAAAATCGTAATAAAACTCCGGAAGTTATGGATGTAACAAGGAAATGCGGACAGACAGAAACGGAACCAAATTTGTTCAGAAAGCTCTGAAACGTAAAATGCGAATGGAAATTAATTTCGGAGAACAACAATTTTTTCGATTTTCAAAGTGAAAACAAAGCTTCCGCTACCTTCGGTTGACTCGGAAAGAAATACTCCGCCAAGTGAAAATGTCACATAGCTGCCTCGCGCCCAAGAAAATTTGAAATCAAAACTGTAAGTTTAAAGCTCTTGATCGCGTTGATGTTTGTCAGCTTAGACGAAATGTCAACACAATCCTGAACGAAATTTACGTCAGCGCCTGCGGAAAGCGTACCGTTGATTCAATCATGATGAAATTGATGTGGGACCTCAAGAGGCCCTACCCCCATAATCGGAACAAAAAAATTGAACAAAATCGGATGACAACTCTGGAAGATATGGATGTAACGAGGAAATGCAGTTCAGGAAACGGATAAAGCGAGTGGAAATTTCAATTTTTGAAGACAATATGTTTTATGGAATATGTTGTAACATGGAACAATATATAGAACATATGGAATATGTTTTCGATTCTCAAAGTGAAAACAGAGCATCCGCTACCTTGCAGACTCGGAAAAAATACCGGCAAAGACGATCTTCCACCGCTAACGACCTTGCCCCACTTCACCCTAGGTGTTTATCATCTCATGTTTTTTTTTTACTCATGGGTAACTTTTACTAGGTATCTCGATTTCAAAACAAGAGTGTTAATTATTGTACCTTTCTTGGGCAGACCCCTTCCAAATCCATTTCTCGGTCTCCTCGTATTCTTCCAGTTCCTGGGAGTGTTGATGTTGTCCGCCTGAGACCCGTTGGGCACTAAGCCCTCCTTGGACAGTCCACGGACGATCCGCTTACCTTCGAGTAAAACACCTATCAATGGATCTTTAGTATATTTCAAAATGAAAAAAAAAAGGTAGTACATAAGGTAGGTAATAAAAAGGTAAAATTTGTTACTGATGATGGCCTAACCGTCGAAATCGATTCAACATTGTAGAATCATTATTTTTGTAGAAATAGACAACGCTTTTCATTATCTCCGGTTTCTTTTTATTGAAATCGCCAGTGATTTAGTTCTTAAGTGCGTAGGTATATACCTAAATTAATTAATCAATGAGAAATTAAGATGATTGTTCAATTAATCCAGACATTGGATCCAGAGTCTGGGCAGTGGGTGAGGAATGGGGAACCCCTCCCGGTTTTTCTTTCTGTCAAAAACCATCCAACACTTAATTTAAAGAACAACCTATTCGGCAGTCTTCGGTTATATTTTACACGAATTTCTTCCTTGTAGATCACACTTGAATATCAGTGCCCACGCAGATTCGGCCCCCATTGGATACCTAATATTTTCTCAAATTTCCAGACATTGGATCCAGAGTCTGGGCAGTGGGTGAGGAATGGGAACCCCTCCCGGTTTTTTTTTCTGTCAAAAACCATCCAACACTTAATTTAAAGAACAACCTATTGGGCAGTCTTCCGCAATATTTTACATGAATTTCTTCCTTGTAGATCACACTCGAATATCAGTCCCCAAGCAGATTCGGCCCTCATTGGATACCTATTATTTTTTTTAATTTCCTGTGGCCCATAACTCTCATGATAATCCATATTATGACTTACGGATTATTATAGGACAAGTGCATACCTCAGTAGATACACGAGACAAAACTAAGTAGGTACTTAAGTTCAAAATTAATTTTGAATCGAAAAGCCACCTCAACTCAAAGTATGCAGGTATTTCTGAAGAAATAATATTTTACCCAAGTACCTACTCACCTGTCTAACCAACATACTGTAGGTACTTTCTTATAGACCTATTTACTTCAACTTTTTTTTTCAAGCAGTTTGAACATAATTATTGTAAGTAGAAAAATGCGTGTTACTTTTCGGAAGAAATTATAATTTTTTATGAGTAGGTAGATCAAGTGTCCAACACATTTTATATTTTATTACATAATGCACCTATACCTAATGCCTTGCAGTTGTCGTGAATTCGGAGAATAGAAGACATTTTCATAATCAAATGGGGTAAGTAAGTAATTAGGAAGATTTTTACCTTTTTTCTTGAGCCTCTGATCAACAGACAGATTCTCGGCGCTTTTGGACAACTCGTTTTTCGCCGGGGAGTCGACCATAGGCTCGATGGGAGCAGCCGAATCACCATCCATGATCGATTCGAAGGTTGTTTATCGGGGAAAGTGTGAAAAAACTGATGGAATCGGATGTAAAAATCCGAAAACTACGTAATAAACGAAGGGGGGCTTGAATTTGTTAACCTCTCGATGAACCACGAGATCCCTGCAGGGTTGGTCGGATCAAGTTTGAAATTCGGGAACGTTTTACATGCAGTGTTTTTTGTCTAGTCTGCGAAATGCGGGATTTTACGGGAACGAACGCTTTCCTCAGAAGAGAAAAACGGAGGTTTTTGATCCGGTTTAACGCGAAGAAAGAAGGATTTTTATACCTATCCAGGCGAGAACGCAAGAGCACGATACACGATAGCACCTTTTGAGCTTCAGTAGAAACTTGAGGTCGATCAGATGCGCAATAACAAAAATATAAACAAGCAGGGCAAGTTTGTTGGGATGTGGAAGTCGGGCAACCTTGGAAATGCTCAATAGGCGAGGGGGTGATCAGGGGCGCTGTTGCCAAGTGGTGCTGCCGGCTGAGTGCCAGAATGTTGTGCAAATTGTAGGGAGAATTTCCCTCTCGAAATTGAGAAAAACGGGAAAAATTACCCACCTTGTAACATGAAAATACCAGTAAACTCAGAAAAATGGCTAATAAACCATGGAACCATAGCAAATACGACTCATGTCTACTGTCAAAAGCTTTGATTCAAGCTATTCAATCTATTTATTCAGACTTTTATGAGTGGCATTCTGGTCGATACGATAGTTTTGGTATTTTTGTTGGGTCCCTTGGATGAACGCATGGAAGTAGGGATTACATAATTGTATTCTTACTTCCATGGAGGAACGCCCACCCAAAATGGACAGTTGTAAAAACAATTACAGTATCCATGACGAGGGATTTTCAATGTTTTTCTGGAGTTGTTTACACTTTATTTCCATAAAGTCTGAAATTAACCCACAGTACCTACCCACTTGTGTTGGTAAAACGTTATTTATAATGTGATTCATTGTCCACACGAGACCTCACAATCTGGAGTGAAACCAACCAACATGAATTGAGAAATGTTGATCAGAACAGTCACCCTAACGTTACGCCAATTTTCATATTCACAAACAGAAACAAATTTCGTTTGGAGATTTTGAATGTTAAAACTTAAAACGTTTCATTTTTGTTATTTGGACTAAATTATATTCTGGATTGTGGAAGTCTGATAAATAATTGGTCACTATTATTCTCAATCATACCGAGGTGAGTACCCTTTTTTTAGGTTTGTTACATCAAGCTTTTTGGAGCAGGTACCTGCTTACCTACCCGCACATTAAAGGAGAACTTTGAACTTGATTTCTCTAGGTAACAGTTCAAGAAGTATGTAGATTGAGCCATTTCATTTTATTCGGTTCTGGTTCTGTGAATGAGCCACGCTACGGAAAACGGACACGAGCTACGGGAACATCCTTCAAATCCTCAGCCACACAATTCTTAAATTAGTTCGCTATACATACCTGAAGGCAACAAAAGAAGATTTTAGGTAGTTACTAAAATGTGCAATTCAATGGAAATATTCAATATTCTCCAGTCCGTTTCAAATGTTAGGTTTGTTCCAACTATTCGAATAGTTAGCTGCACAGAACCCTTTGCTCACATCTTGTGAATATTCTGTCTGTTCCCACTAAATTGTGTGCAACTATACCTACCTATTGATAAGAACAGGAATTCTGCTCGAGCTGCCGGAGCAAGTTGGACACAATCCGAATATTCTCACCGCTGCAGAGGAGGTCAGAAAGGACGAGTTGAATACAGTTTAGGTTTGTTCGCACAGGAAGTCCAGAACTTTTCTATCCAGGCCACGCCCCTTTCAGCGGGTTTGCACAGCATCAGAACTGATCCAGGATCAAAGCTGGACTGTTCAGACAGACAGTCCAGGGGAACTAGTTCTACCAGTTCTGGATTTTTCCGAGAACTGTAGGGATGGTGCGATTCCCTCATGCTCACTCGATGCTCTTCCGTGGACACACCTGAAACCGGTAGTATAAGTATTCTATGCCTGAAACCTCCCTTCCTTCAACCAATTGCTCCCTCATCCCCAATCATCCTGAGCGCGTTTGGACAGACAAAATTCTGGACTTGTTATGGACTAGTTCTGCAAACTTTCTGCGTTTCAACTACTGTGAACTTCGAGGAATACTCGAAAATCCTCAAGTCGAAGGTCACACTCAACTTTGACCTTGATAGATAGATAAGTTTATTTGTGGCCGCACAAATTGCACGTCACAATTGTCAACACAATTATTGTTCATAATCAACAATAATATCGTTAGGTATTTAAAACAAAAAGAAACATCATAAAGGTTCAAATTATATGAGCGTCAACAGCTAGATTGGTAGGTAATTAACCAAAATTCATTGCCGATACTGGTGTTCCTGAAAGTGCACTGCATGCACGGAGGCAGCAACCTGAGAAACGACATTGAGACTATTCGAATAATAACTGAATATTATTTGAATACTAGATTCAAGTTGGAACAAACCTCATATATATTCAATTTATTTAATTATATTCGAATAGGCTTAACGTTTCCAAGGTCAAAGTTGAGTGCATCTTTGGCTTGAAGATTTTAAAATATTCTTTGAGCTGAACATTCTAGTTGAGACAAACTTGACGGATAGCTGGTTTTCCTGTATTCAACTCACCCCTCCTCCTCCGCAGGGGTGAGAATATTCAAGTTGAGTGCAACTTGCCCTGGCAGTTGGAAAAGTATTTTAGTTGTCGCAAACCAGTTGGAACAGATAGAACATTCGAATATGTATTCACAAGAGTTTGCAAAGTTGGTTCTGCACAAATATTCGAATATTGTAGCTGTGCACACTCTTATCTATCAACAATAGTGTGTGCAGAAAGTTCTGCGGAGGTAAAATATTCTAATAGTGCACTATTATTTCAACTCCACATTTTAGTTGGAACAAATCTTGTCATTTTCACAATAGCTCAACTTTGTTATAAGGGTCCTCGTCCCATAACAAGAAAATGGCATATTTAAGCCTTGAAACATTTTCCAGGACTTATAGAGAGACTTTTGGCCCAAAAACATTGAATACCACTTTTAACTGGACTAGTGTCATATTACCTCCTATAGTTGATATTGTTTAATGTGTTCACAGTTTACCTAAGAAGTTTCTTCAACTTGTTTGACTTCGAAATGAGCGCAGGCCTCCCCAGATATCGAGGAAGTTCATGAGATCCTCTATTTTTCGCCTATATAGAGGGGAAAAATTAGTTCTTAATACCTCTGGAACTCTACATTGCCATCATATCAAGCATAGAATACCATTTCGCTCAGCATTCATGGATAGCATAAGTAACGTTACAGTCAAACCACTGGAGAGAGGATCGAAGTTTGTGATACCTGTTCGTGTGAATTACACCCAAGATGACAAAAGAAAGACTTGGGAAGCCGTGCGGGCAGGAAGAAGCGTGTCTTGCGTCATTTTCAACACGTCCAGGCAGAAATTGGTCTGCGTGAGGCAATTTCGTCCTGGGGTTTTCATACATGGCGCAGGAGGTGAAGTATGGGCAAAAGATGACGAAGCTGAGATAGATACCAAACTCTACCCACCCAGTTTAGGGGTGAGTTTGGAGTTTTGCGGAGGCATCGTCGACAAACCTTTGAAAACTCTAGAAGAAATCTGCGCCGAAGAAATCCTAGAGGAAACGGGGTACTCAGTTTGTGCTTCGGCGTTGACAAAAATCGGGACGTGCTATTGCGCCGTTGGCATTGCTGGAGATCCCCAAACCTTGTACTATGTCGAAGTGACGGATGAAATGCGAACAGCCCCGGGTGGTGGCATAGACGACGAAATGATCGAAATTGTTGAATTTAGCGTCGAGGAAACCAGGAAGATGTTATCAGAAGACAAAACCATAGCCCCACCTGAGTTTTTCTGGGGTTTGACGTGGTTCTTATTGAATAAAGTATCAGCCTAAAGAAATTAGAAACGCTTTTATTCTAAACTAAAGATGAAAAATAATATACACTTGTTCAGTGAAAAACTTCTTTATTCAAAATACTCGAATCTATAAAATGAAACGTTAAGTGTATTTAATCATCTTGGTGTAATAATATTATTGGCGTCATTAGCCATGTTGTGACTCATGTTTGTATTATTACAAAAAACCAGTACTTAAGTAGGTACCAATATTCAACGTAGAAAATAGTCTAGGAAATAGGCACAAGCGTATATACATAACAGTGAGATCAATAGGTAATTTATGTGAAGAAGCACTGGAGAGTCGAGAACAACGTAGTTGCCTATTCAAGTTTCCCTAGCAAGTATCTCGTCATCCAACAATAAGGGTAGATGAGACTCCATAAAACTTGGAAAAAATAATATTAATTTCAAAATAGAATATAGTTTCCTCATTGAAAAGATGGTTTTCTAATTTTACTTAATAGTAGGGGTGTGTCGGTCCAGACAATTCTTTGGAACGGTTCCAATGGCTCCGGTGACAACACTGGAACCGTTCCAGCTTACTGGTACATCACCACAAATCTAATTAACCCCTTCCAACAAAAGTCTCAGACTTGCAAAGGTATTCAATTAAGGATAGGTTGGTATTGGAAAACTTTTAAAGTTTTAGGTAGGTATTTTGGTAATTTGAAGGTATAATTTGGTACGTAATTTGAAGTTGACAACTTGTGAAAAAAAAAAAAAAAATTTACAAATAGGTAGGTACCTACCTATTTCAAAATTATGGCATTTTGCAAAAGTTCCATCTGCTCAAAATGTTCCCACATTTCTTTCAATTTTCTTGGTTTGAGCATTAAACTTTACATTTCGACTCAACTTGAAGCCATAATACAGTAGAGCGTCGAAAATCCGAACACCTGACGATTTTTTTTGAATAGCATTTAATTAGAGCGGAATATATAATTTTGGGGGCCAAACTGTGGTCGTGGGATGAGTAAGCGCGCTGTGGCAGGTGAATGACCTTGGGCGTGTCTATGGATGTTGTACTATGTATTGTTTTTATTCCCTGTACTGTTTTCCAGAACTGTATTTTTAATTATGGGTCTAAGCGGCATTTCTAGGTTATGTTCGCACATCCGAACATTGTAATCCGAACTACCTATGGTCCCAATTGGTTCGGATTTTTGACGCTCTGCTCTATTTGTATAAAGATGAGAATTAAAAATAAAAAACACACGAGAACTAAGCCACTGATAAATAATGTTCCACAGCCTAATAAAGGGAATATAAATAAATTGAATTACCTATTGGAGAAGGGAGGAGTTACTCGGAAATGTCTCCAAAAATTCCAACAAAAACAATGATCCTTCCACTGTTCCAATGTGAGACTAGGTTCCACAGTACCGGTACAGTTGTACCGACACACCCGTACTTAATAGGTATCATGTATTTAGGGTCCACCTAGCTCCGGCAGAATTACTTCACTTGAAAATTGACAGCTCCGGGCTTGGTATACTTTCTTCCACTTTTCACACAAATGGAGTAATTTTTAAAATCATGGAATGTTGGTAAATTTGCACGTTTCATCCAAATCTCCAGAAAACTGAATGGGAAATTCGTCAAGTAATTAGTCTTTATACGAGTGTACCTTACATTTATCGTATCTAGCTCACTTAATAAGCTCAAACGTGGAATTGATAATAAATTGTGGCCGGAATACTCACCCGCAACATCTCTTGTCCTACAGAGAACGGGGGAGTGTGAATATGGGTTCATAGATCATTTACGATCATCTAAAGAAATTAGCGGACTGCTCGATGCTAAAGTAATTTGTATCTACTCAATTTTCTACGATTCAATAGTAAAATCTCAAAAGTACTTTTTACTATTAGAATAAAGGTAACTCTGAGGTGAGTTTTTCTTGTAGGTACCTAACTACTATAGAGCATAGGTTTGTTCGCAGTGTCAATTGAAAGTGGTTGAAACTGGTTTGCAAACAGATACAGTGCGCAGGCGCGACTAATACCTATTCCCAAACCGTATGAAACCAGTGGAGCACTGCAAACGGGTTTAACTGGGTGTAACCATTGTGCAAAAGCAATGGGAATACAATTTTTTTTTCCTTCAAATTTGGTGTTTCCTTTGAGAGTGAAAACCAAGTCTTTTCAACCAAGTGACTCCCGAAGCCTGTACCACTCTAACCAAATAGAAAAGTAGATTATTTGATTGGCTGTCAGCTAAGACGTGGCAGGGAGAAAGTTGCTAGAACCTTCATAAGCGGCAAGCGAAAAATTCTTCTGACCAATCTAGTGATCCACAACTTGGTTCAAACGAATTAGAAGGACACTGTCAACGGAACAGCGTGGATACTATAAACAGTCAGAAATGACAATGAGTCACTGCGAATTAACCTGTCACCTTTTTCTTTGTTGGCCACTTAGCTTTACACAAGTACAACATTTCAGTAGATTGAAGTTCACCAAGAGAAAACTCCATTTGCTACTTGAATAACAAGAAAAATACTGTAATCTCGAGGTGTACAGACTTCGCCAAGAACAGGTATAATAAAAGACACATCATGAATACTATCAGAGTGACCATAAAAACCTAGCCTCGATTAGGTACAGTATCTTAAGTGGCGCAGTTCAGATAGAATACCCATATTGACATCACTGAAACTCTGGAATGTCGTCGAATGAGTAGGACGGGTGGCCTCGAAGAGCGTGGTAGGCGATTCGGACGTGGTAGGCGCCGGGGAGAAACATGAGGAAACCAAGGATCATTAGGGAAAGAGATCGGTCCTCGTACTGCAAAAACATAGTCATAGCTTAGAGTTGGCTGTATCTTACCACTATCTGTTAGGTGTATCTTACTACCTACTTGATAACCTAGTCATCACAGAAGGACCGTCGAGTTGCAAGGTTATTCGTGGCTTTCCAAGGTTGCTGAACCCAAAAATATTAAATAAAATTTTACCGTTGACACGGAAAAAAATCATGGCATGGATATGTCTATTTGATTTTCAATACATATTTCAAATGATAAATGCGAAATGAACCATGACAGGTGACAAAATACAGGCTCCAGATGCGAAATGACGCGACAGGTGACAAAATAGACATATCCATGTCCAAATACAGGCTACAAATGCGAAATGACACATGAAAGGTAGACCCAATGCTGTATTTACACAAATAATAATTACAGGCTAAATTTTTAGGCTACTAATTTACAGGCTAAAAAATTTAGTCAATACCTAGTTATTGTCCTCGATAATAATGGTCGATGAGTACTAATATATGAAACATAAATTTCCGCGTCGGCACGTTTTCAACATTTCGAGTTAACAATCCATCTATGCACGTAGAAAAAGCAGGATCATTGCTCATTGTCGATTCAAACTCTTCTTTCATTAAATCCCAAAATTCTATTCCGTCTTTTCCCCCGCAAAGAATAATGGGAATTTCGTGCAGCTCTGAATCGTATTTAATTTCAGCTTCAAAGATTAAATACGATATAAATCATCATCTTTAGGAGCCCCTCAGCTGATCAGAGGTCTATGCATCATCTAGTACCTACTGCTTACAAGTCCCTACTACTCAATAGTACACCTACCATTAATCTAGTGCTTACCAATATTAGTTTATAACTTAGCAAAATAAATCAGCTTTCCTTGACACTACAATGGCTTAGGGATCATGAGATGTGATAAAATGAGAGCATTCTAAAAAGTGGCGAACGATTCTCCTGCTATGAAAACTAAGGAAGTTACACTTCGCTAGTAACGCATTGGTTGTCGTAAAAATTGATACAAAAACCGCTGCATTTTTATAGTTGAAATTTGCGTACTCAAGTGACCAAAAACATCCATGACAAAAACATATATTTACTTGGAAACACGTTTTTTACCAACGTCATACTGAAACATTTATGCTTGAATGCTTATCGTTATAACCATCCCCCTTGAAAAATACCAAATCTGCTTTGGATTCACAGAAAAACGAAAACAGGTATCTACCACCGTGATTTTAATGGTAATCAGATTTACAGGGCTTTGTTCACAGAATAATTAGAAGTGTACCTACGAAGCTAATGTACCCACTCATTCTCTTGAAGGGAATCTCTTCCTACTTCCATGGGTTTTCTAGTTTGATTCCAAATATAAATTATTGACAATAATAAACCAAAAGGGAGTTCCCCCTCTTGGAATCAAGATTAAAGACTCCAATGGCAACTAGCCACTTGGAGCTCCCCCGTACTGAGTCATTTTTATACAAGGTTTCATACGACAACGACGATTAGATAATAAAATTTACCTTAACATCTTCCATTAAGCCTGCTGAAATCAGTAGAGCCATGATCAGCAGTCCTGAACCAACTATAAACAGTATGAAGGCGAATATTATGGCCTTCCAGGGGATGCGTGGAGGCTTCTGTTCGAACTGCAAAAGTGACGGTTTTTACTTAATATGCATTTAATTCAACAAATTAGGGAGCGATGACACTCTATGTATGTGTAAGTGGTCCCTATGTTGTGTAGGGATGGCCATTGATGTCAAAAATATCGAAGGTATATCGTTTAACTGATATTTGAAGGCACCCCAATATTACTATAACCGATATATCGTTTCGAAAATATCGATACTACAATATTCTACTTATTCTAGGGTGGATTTGGAGAGAATGTAGTAAATGCGCTCACATGGGAAACGTAAAGCAGCAATAGGGACATGACTTAGGATTTCAAAATAATAACGTGACATTATGAAATTTTGTATTACCTATTGAAATAAAATAAATGAAAGCTCATAAATGAGCAAAATCAGTCCATTACATCGTGGATAATCAGTGTTTCAGGGTATATTCCCGTTAGAGTATGCACCCAAGCAACCATTGATCAGACGGCGAAGGAATTCATAGGGAACCGTCTAGGGCCTATTCCTGATCATCAAAATGAACTGTGAGTTAGTATAGGTAGCTTTTGCCCGGGACCAGGAATATATTGACCTCAGACAGACAAGAAAAAAAATTGTTCACAAAGCTTTGAAACGCAAGTAAAAATTAATATTTTGGAGAACAATTTTTACAACGTCTCGAGTGCATGCAGGTAAGGATAATGCGATGTGGTGTAGATAGTTTGGTCGGAGCCTTGCGGCAAAGCGAGTAAACACAGTGCAGCGCAGGACGGTGCGTCACTGGAATGAAGGGCTCAGCAGGCTGGTGTTGACTGTTGGATAGTGGATTCAGCGCTGTCGCTCTTCTACAGCTACAGATCACTAAATTCTTCCGATCTCAAGCCTCAAGGAGTTATGCATAGAATACCTATACTTTGCGTTATGGTAAGCTGGTGACCACATTCAAATATTGGTTCTGAAATACCAATATACCTATACAATACTTGAGAATTGCAAATATCGATATATCAGGAAAGAAATATCGATATTTAATAATATCATTATCAGTTATCCCTAATGGTGAGCTTGCAGTTCTGCAATTCATGTTCAACACAAGGGGATTAGGGATGGAACATCGATGTCGATGTTATCGAAACATCGATGTTTTTCCTTCGATGTTTTTAACATCGATTATTACATAACTATAATATCGATGTATTCCCTTCGATGCTCGATGTTTCATTTTAGCGAATTTTCGAAGAAAATGAAGCTA
>JAEMON010000012.1:14876907-14888189 GCA_030264115.1 Lygus lineolaris
TTGAGAAATGTTTCACACCACCAGCCGGCGCCCCCTTAAGTAGGTCAGTAATTCGCTGAAAGAATAGTTCACTCAAATCCTGCTTTAATAAAAATAATAAGTAATATGAGGTATATTTGCCATAAAAACTAGTTAAAGTACCTAATCATAATACAAGTAGAGCAATACAATATAGATCAGTGGATTTTGATGGATGTCTGCTCAATTTTTTAAAAATTCTAGATTTGCTAGGAATGCCGTGTTTTTACGCCAGGTTCAAATTTGGAAAATGCAGAGTCGAAAATTGCTTTAACAAAAACGCGTTTTTAGAGGTTTTTGTGTGAATTACAATCCTAAACATAGGATTAATTTATTATGGTATATTATTCGGAATCTTTTATAGAGCAACTTCCGAACCCACTGGGCTTGGGACAGACCTATACTCATGCAGTAGGTACCTATAACAAAAATAACAGTATAACAACAAACAGAATGGCTGGATTTAAACCATGTGGGCTTCACGTCCGAAGTCAAAATATTCTTACCTATACCTAAAGTATGTAATAGTTTATACTTACCAGCTCTGAATGCGTAGAGGAGAGGCTCCGAAGAAAATACCAAAATAAGTCAATAAAACAACAAAATTTGTTGTTCCTACAACAACTATTTAATAGTTGTTGTTTTATAGCAAGGATCCTGCTTATAGCAAGGACAAGGATGATCGAATCGTTGATAAGAACACTGATAAGAATTTCTTCTGTTACATCCATGGTTACATTGAAGTTTGAGATGAAGGAGGCACTTTGACGGGGGCACTGACGGTTCGCCCATTATTCTGATAAGAATGGGGGCCATGGAAGAAGGAATGTTCCTTCTTCCATGAATGGGGGCATTTTGAGGGGGGGGGGGGGGGGGGGGGGGGGGGGGGGGGGTCGTATGGCGCGAATAGGTCCATAGGTGTAGGTGTAGGTCTCCGTGGTAACGGAGACTGTGGTGAGTGTGGTGACGTTGTCTCCGTTACTCTGTGGTGGTGACCGTTGTGTTGTACGTTGTTGACAATTGTTGACTTGACGCCGTTCCGTTGACTGAGTTGAGTTCACGATTCGAATGTTTCTGTTGTATTTTGCCATTTTTATGCGGTCCAAGTGTTGTTCTTTTTGTACTTACACCTATAATGAATGTTAACAAGTTTTTTGCGTGGGAATAATTTATTGTCTCTCAATCCGCGGCAATATTTTCTTCAAGCATGGCATTCACCGCTATCCACAAGACGCTGTCTATTTTGGACTGTTTGCAGAAGCAAGTTTTGACGCAGAATGTTTTCAGACTGTTGCATGTATGTACCCTACAACAAGTACAAGTATTCAAGTATAGGTCCTGGTCCTACGCTACAGAGTAGGTAACATCGTCAACTACAACTGCTACGAGCAGTGAGTGAGCCCGAGGGAAAAATACGCTAACCCGTGGCGACTCTTTCCAACTCTCAGGGTCAACTCCTAGTTAGGTTCGTTTCCTTTCATACAAGTACAAGGGCGATTCCACCAGAAACTGCGAACGCAAGATCCAATTTTTCAGAAAAGTGAAAGTCACAATTAAATCCTGAAAAACATCAGGAACGTTCGTCTAACCTGAAGCTAGTACCGTACTCATTCATACAAGAACAAGCTTAATTAGCTTTCTTAACAAATTAATTAAGAAATGGCTAAGGTGAAAGTGTGTCAAGTGTGGTGAACGAATTTCATGGGCAGTATATTCCGTGGATTCTTTCACCATACCTGACATTCTCTCACCCATTAGAACGCCTAGAATTCAGTCTGGCTTCAACTACATTTTTGTATAATTGTATTACCTACGATACTCACAGCAGATTAATTTGAGGACCTTACAAAAATGGACAGCAGGTTCCTAATAAGGAATCTTGATGTTAAAAGCATGATTAGTAAATGTTCAACTAGGTAATAACTTTTTATTAGAAGTATTCCAAATTTACCTACTGTTAACTAGAATATAATATTGTTGAAAGACTTTTTGTCGAAGAACCATAGTAGTAATCGTTGCTTACAACTAGCTCCAATTCTTTATCTATTATTATTAAAGTTCACCTAAATACCTTTATTTTACAGGATTTGTTGAAGTCCTTACATTCCGCCATTGAGGAGATAAATGTCGCTCTCAAACTCGAGAAGTTCAAACAATTCCAAAGCAAATCTAAACTCTGCGCCAGCCAGCTGACTAAAACTCTACCCAATCTAGTTGATATCGTCAAGGGCGTCCAAAACGCTGCTCACAAAGTAAATTGAACAATCTACACTATACATTACTATGAGGATAATTATGTTCAGCAGGAAATGAACATGGAATAAGTAAGTTGTGTTGTAGTCATTGCTAGAGGTATCTGATTTTATTCCCAAATTTAGACTAAAATTATGGAGTTTTCATCTCCTCAACATGAGAGTTCTTGTTGAACCCCGAATGACAGTTGAGATACCAGCAGAGAGCAGTATAGATATGAGGGAGTGCCCATGCTTTTGGATCTCATTAGGATGGAGTTTGCTAATGATACAAATAGAGCTCGAAAAAACCCGGAATAGAATGGGCAGAAAGAGAGAAATAACTAATCTCACGTGAGCGTTATGATACTGCTCACTGGTTAGCTCCCGATTGTTCTCTTCCAAGTAACATTTTACTTGGGATCCCGACTCACACTAAGGGCCGGTTCAAAAACCCAGTAACCGAGGGGTTGAAGTTTACCTTGAGGTTGCCGAACCATGGTTGGAAAAGTCAGTAATCGATTATTCTTGCGATACATCGACAAGTTTACCATGGGTACATACGTAACCCTGAGGGACCCTGGGCTTACTTGAAGTTTACCATGGTAAACTCTCTGAGCTCGATTCCTATAGGCCGAGCAAGGAGGTCTCAACTAGGAACGGAAAAACGATGGCTGACTACTTATCAAGTTTCAATTTTTTTCGATTCATAATATTACTTACCTGCATAATGTTTTGACTACCTTCTTATTTATGAGTAACTAGTTAATAAACTCAGTATAATATTAAACGCAACATTAATATTAGGACAGGAACAGAAATAACAGACAAAGGAAACTTTCAAGTTGCTGACTTTATTGCAAACAGAATCTAGGTACCTTTTGAATCACGTAGGTATCTTAAAATCATACAGGATTTCTTATTATTCATTCAGCCATGAAGATGTCCAAATTACTTACATAATTCGAAAAGGTTGGACCTACGTAAACGAAATCGGATAGGTATGATGACAGATACAGTTCCTCTGTTGTCTTATCACAAATCCATTTCTCATCAGAACATGTTGCACGGTCTGTGGATTTCACGAATGTAGTAACTAGTTTGTCACGATCCGTGAAATAAGTAAAAAGCAAGCGAAATGGGCAAAACTAGTTTCGAACAGACGAAATTAAAATTATTTGAAAGATCTTGAGCTCAAAACTTAACACAAACAGTGTTGTGACACATATCATGGGCATGCAATGCCGCCAACTGAATACAAAATCTGATAATGTGGCTGTAGAAAACATTCCACTTGAACTTGTGAAAAAGTTGTACCCAACTGGTCCAAATAAATATATTATTGTGAGATAATTAATTGTGCAATATTGTTTTCAAATGAGAAAACGCGGTTTTTCATATGTAGGTAGCAATATGGAAACCTAAAAATAAGTATGTTTGAGCTTCCATTTCATTAAACTCCGTGGATACTCTTGAAGTATCGTGAAGTTATCAAGGTTACTGAGTTTTTTTGAACCGGCCCTTAGAGGACTGCAAGAACTTTCTCATGAAGAGCTTTTGTTCCTGTAGATCTTTACCTCTCCTCAATTCCTCTGCTCATACTGCCATTTTCAGGAGGTTTCTGATTTCCTGATAGAGAAAATCAGATGGTGCCTTCTGGAAGTCCTGCGGCTCTTCAGTGGTGGAGGCTCAGAAGATGATGGGGAACCTAGTGGCATGTTTGTCAAGATAATGGACGACGCCATCTTAGCAGTCCAGAAAGAGGCCTGCATTGACGCGGCGTTCAGGAAGAAGATCGACGAGCTCCTTTGTCAAGCGCTCACCATTGCTAAGCTCTCCAGCAATGAGGACTACGAAGAGATCTCTGCTGGCTGTAAACAAGTGTGTACCTATACGAAATGTTGGAATCATAAGCTGTATATAATCTAGTCCTTCTATTAGAGCTTCTGTCTGGATAGTGGGATATGAAAGTCCCTTCTAGGGATGGGATATCGAAAGAAAAATATCGATATCGATATTTCTGAGTTGCATCGATACCGATAAAATATCGGACCAAAACATCGATATTATCGATATTACTATCCCTTATCTCCACCGTTAGCAAAGCATCTGAACTTATCTCAAGTGGCAAAACAACCTCTCATCTGTTTCCACTTCTGTTCTCACTGCAGAAAGGAACAGACTCAAGGGAGCCAGTTTTAAGAAATTGGTGTTTTTTACAGTGACGAAAAGTCATTTTTCTAAGAAGAAAACGTTATTTACTTGACGCACCGTTAAAGGCTGGAGATTAAAATAAAAGGGGAAAAAAGATTTATGAGGCAATAATTATAATTTGAATTGAATATTGACCACACTAGTAAACGAGTTTCTAACACAAACCTAATTTTTTGTGTCCAACCAAGAATTTCTGTACAACAGGTGATGATCGAAACATGTTGAATTTGTAAACAAAGAGGTTGAAAATAAATGTAGCACCGCTACATACTCACCTACTATTTTGAGTTTTCGAACTATTTTCGAAGTAGGTACGTGACCTTATTAAATTTTTAATAAAGCCATTTTTTTGCTTCCTTTTACGTTGGTTTTTCAATCCGATATTACCAGTCCGGATCATCGATATATCGATAATATCGCATGGGTGGTATCGATGCTGAAATATCGAATATCGAAAGCCAAATATCGATATTCCATCCCTAGTGCCTACTCACTCAACAGGGGTGGGGAGAGACGAACACGCCTCACCCTTGTTGGGACGGACCAATGAACCGTGCGTGGGCAGATGCAGGACCGTTGGAACGGATCTCAGAGGTCTTAGGTTAATCTGGGTAGACCAGACAGCAAACTTGTTGTAGCGGATACAAAATATTTATTATACACAGCGCTGTCGTAGTCTGACTGAACCAGTGGTGGCGAGGAAAGCTACCGCCCCCCTATGGTTTGGTTTCCAGATTGATTCTTCAGTTTCGTGAACTAAAATGGATAAACTTCAATAATACTGTATTCGCAAATTTTCGAAGAAAATGTAGCTATTGCAATGGCTTCAAAAATTTTGTAATGCAAATTTTTGAAATTTTTTTTCATGGAAATTGGTTTCAGACCATTCTAAAAAGATTCCTGAAATTTGACACTTTTTCATATACCTATATATATACATATATATTTATTTATATATGTGTCACTCCAGACGATATCTGCCCGAGGATTGGAGCTAAAAATCTGGAAAAAAATTTCAAAATGTCAATAATATCAAAAGAAAGCTTAAGTTCGTTGGTCAGAGTTTTTGGAGTACTCCAAAGGTTCAAATTTTGAAAATTTATAGTCAAAAACCGCTATAAAAAAAAGTGTTAGCGAATTTTCGAAGAAAATAAAGCTATTGCAATGGCTTCAAAATTTTTGTAATGCAAATGTTTGAAAGTGTTCTTCGTGGATATCCGTTTCAGACCATTCTAAAACGATTCCTGAAATTTTTAACACTTTTCCATAAGTATATATGTTCGCTTCAGAGAACATGTTTGATAAGAACCAAATTTTCAAGTCCTGGTCACATGATTTTAAATTCTTTTTCGATATGTTTAATTTTCAGATGTTGACACTTTTGAAAAAATACATTGTCGTTTTAAAAATTGCCTACCTGAAAAGTTTGTATTTTCTGTGTAGTGATAATTTTGAATATTCATCCGATATAAACAGTTTAAGTTGTCTCTTGTGACTTCGCGTAGAATCCCAAGCAGTGAACTTAACAATATATATGTATGTGTGCGTGTGTGTGTGTCACTCCAGACGATATCTGACCGAGGTATCGAGATAAAAAATACGAAAATTGTTCAAAATGTCAATAATATCAAAAGAAAGGATGAGTTCGTTTGCCAGAATTTTTGGAGTACTCCAAGTGGTCAAATTTTGAAAATTTAGTTTCCAAAATCGCTAAAAACGTGTTTTTGAGGTTTTTTGGTGTAAGTTACTATCTTAAACATAGGAACATATTATGGTATATTCGGAATCAGCGTGAAATTTCCTATAAGAATAACCGACCAAATCGGGTAAAATTATTGTTTGAAAATTCGCTCACCAACTCATGCTGCATGAGTGGAACTTATTTGAGATTTTTTGTGTGAATTACCATCCTAAACATAGGAACATTATATGGTATATTCGGAATCGGCGTGAAATTTCCTATAAGAATCACCCACCAAATCGGTTAAAATTATTCTTTGAAAATTCGCTTATCAACTCATGCTGGATGAATGGAACTTTTTTCTGTTCAGGTACTATCAACTTTATCAGAAATCACTGAGGGATATAAACCTGCCAGGGACAGTTTGAAATCTGATGCTTTATTGGCATCTTTAGAAATATTGGAGCGCAGAGTCAACATAGCTGTCCTCAGATTGTTTTTACACGTAAGGTTTTCTACCTCTCTACCTTTCTTCCTTTACATGCCTAAACTGAGTAAACATCACTCCTATTACCTATCTTTCCGTCTTCAGTTGTCTGCTGACCCAAATCTACCCTTGAAACAACTGACCCTCAAAGCTCTGGATAAACGCTACAAACCTCGTCATATCTCTGATTTATCAGCTGATTTAGAGCTTTTGGACTTGTACTGCGAACAGATTCAGTTGATTGGCAATTTCGCTGTCGCTTGTTCCAGTGATTCACACCGTAAGTGTATGATTGTAGTAATAAATTATCTTCACTTTCAGTGGTTTGTCGGTGTTTATGTACTTTTTTCTTCTTCTTATAAGTATGTCTCCTTTTTCTTCTAGCTAAACTTGACGAAATTATTCAATATTATTTTCATTATTGATTATTTATGTGTTCACAGTCAGGGTTAAAATTCTTTGCTGCTTAGCTAGCATAGAGTTCTGTGAGAATTTTTTCCGGCCTTCAATGGAAGACTTCTACATCAACCCCTCGGATTTTAATCGTAAAGGATTCTTCAAATTTATCGTCGACGAGTACCAAAAAGAAATGAAAGAATTGACCTATTTGATCGACTGTGTAGTCGACACGGAAACATTTATACAGGTTCGTAAGCCTACATTTGTTTGTTGATTTTTTAGAGAATTTGTTTTTTTTGTTTTTTTTTTCGAAAAGAAACGAGAACACAAAAACATCTGGCTTCACACTACTTTCCTCACCCGTAAAAACCTGAAAATGGCTATTTTTGCGGATTTTAACGCTGAGTTTGGCCCTCAATCTATTTTTGTGGAATTGAGGGGTATTGGAACTTGTTTCTACTTGTTAGAAGAGTAAATCCTGTGAAATTCATCAAAATCATTAGGGCAGTTTTGGAGAAAAGGTAAAAAATGGGCTAAAAACTACGTTTTTCACCTATTTGGAATCCTCCCTCCCCCATAATTGACCTGGAGGGCTAAAATTGACTTTTCCAAAACGTGAAGAAAATTATCAGATGTCGATTAGGACCAGTTAAAGGTGGTGTTTCAGAAATTGGGTTTTCTGCTGATCACAATACTTTCCATTCACCTTCAAAAACCCAAAAACGGGGCAGTAAAGAAATCAAAACCATAACAGCAAACAGAAAAATAAAACAAAAAGGAGAAGACCCTCATAATATACGTACTACTTCTGAATTATGATGATTTAGGTAGATTCATAATACTTGTCGGTCGGTATCTTTCTCAGGTAGCACTTGGTGATCTGAACCCCTTAGCTCAAGACATCAAAGAGAGCATTGGTAACAATATTTTCAACAAAAGGGATGCCGAAGTCTTCCTCTCCAGATGTGTACGCCTCGTCAAACATATGCATTCAGCTCATGATGAAGCTTTCTCTTCCAATGCTCGAGTAATTGAAGCTGTAAAGGAATTCGAATCTCGTAAGAAATTAAGTCATAGTTTGTTGAAATATCTTATCTGGGAGGGATACAATGTAAAATAATGTGTGCTGTATTTGCATGTCACTCGTCGAAGCTTCTGAATGTGACTTGATGAAATGTAAATGAATAATGAGCGTTATATTACCTGCGTATTTTTTATTTGAGAGTTGGGAGTGAAATGAGATTTTCCCCATTTTGCTTTCTTGTGGGACGTGCGTATCATATTAACATTTTATGTCTTTACTTTGGCACATAGAATCGAAAAGCGTTACCAAAAAGCGTTACGTTACTGAAATACATAAAATGTTTCGCTTACTTGCAGACTCGTATGCAAGATGTTGAACATTTTAGATAATTTCGGAAGTTTTGATGACATCGTTGCAAGGACAGGTTGCAGGGGGATACTTATGCAGTGGATACTCGGATGTGACCCTTGACTACAGAAAGTAACTTATCAAGTGAGCCGTTTGTTCGGTATCACTTGCAAGGGTGTAAAACTGCTGAAATCAGTTAATTCACAGCATGGGGCACCACGAGGAAGCACATACTGTAAACTTCTAAGCTACGTTGTGGAGGGAGGTGTTCTTGGAGTGACGTCACTAGTCTAACCTATGTACCATTCAGAAACCAAGGAAAAATTCTATATTGCGCCCGAATAATCTGATTTTCCCCATCAAATATCAACACAAAAAACTATTTTAGAAACTATCAGCGTTACGGGTAACGCTCCTTACCACTCGCAACACGGGAAGGAAAACATCTTACAACAGCGCCTACCTACGAGAAATGTTTTTGTTTGAAATTCGACATTGGTGCCTTGATTTTCGATAAGAAAGGTATTTCGAAGAATTAGAAGTGGTTTGGAAGCCATTTTGATTATTTCTGGAGCAAGATGTCATACGACATCACTCGTGAGGGGGAAAGGATATGAGCAGGCAAACCAGCAATACACATCAGCTTCGTTTAATTTTTGTTTAATTTTCAATGATTATAGTCTGGAAGGTAGATAAAAAAAAATTATTGATACAAAAATACCTAACACTGTATGAAAAACAGGAAAAAAGTTTTTTAAAAAATCGCGTTTTGTAGCTGTTTTTGTGTGGAAATTGTCAACAATTTAAGTAAAGAAGTCAAGATATAAGCACCGACTATTTATTCGACACTTTTGGCGAGAAATGATGACAAACATAAGTGAAAACTGAAGCATTGTGGAAAAATTCGTCTTGTATGCACGAGAGCCTTTTGGGAGGGCTAAAAATATCTCAATCCGCACCCAAACGCGACCATTCAACAGGTACGAACCTACTGAACACAGTGAACCAACCATCCTCGACCCTTCCAATGACCTTCAAAAAATGTTAGAGTAGTTAATGTGTTAGTTTGTAATGTGTTAAGGAGTCAAGGAGTTCCTTCTGTTGTCCCTTCGTCAGAAGAAAAATTGAAAAAAATTCTTGTTATCCGCCTAGTTGTATATTTCTATGTAAAATTCAGATTCCTAGAAAGTAATAAATCTCCGTCCAAAATTGTTTGAATTTTCTTTACTCACAGTTTTGAAACAGTACCAGACTTGCTTGCGAACAAACGTCCTGAATCTTAGAAGCATGCAAGAAGTAATCAGTCGGATGGACGCCTCCTTGTTCATAATCCACAAGATCTCATGTTTGATAGTCGCCTGCCACAACGCTCAGTCAACTGTAGTCAACACTCCAAAAATAAGTAAGTTTTCATGTTTATGGTCAGTGAATTAAATTAAGTATACTATCCCAAGAGCTGGTTGGTGGGTTAAATGTGAGGAATGAACGAACTGCATATTGCCTGACTGATGGATCACGATAGGGTTCGGAACTAAACTATTTTTTTTTTTTTTTCTTCTTCTAGGACAAAGAAAAATGCATTTGGCTATGAACAATATAACCTGCACCCCTACTAATACAGAAAGCAGCCTTCTAAAGCCTTATTTGGTCAAAGTTAAACAAACGCCTCGCATGAAATCGTCCTTGTACGTCGTGACTCCAAAGAAGACTCCCAGGCACTTTCCTACCAATACTATCGCCTGTACCCCTAGTAACAATATTTCAGGTAAGTGAATCAAAATAAATGGACAAGTGATGATAAATAATAGCAAGTAAATAATAAATTACAGTAGAGCGTCGAAAATCCGAAACAATTGGGACCATAGGTAGCTCGGATTACCGATTTGTTCGGATGTGCGAACATAATCTAGAAATGCCTCTTAGACCCATAATTAAAAATACAGTTCTGGAATGCAGTGCAGGAAATGAAAAATTAGTTTTTATGTAGTACATATGTATATTATGAACATTACTGTAGTTGGTTTCTTGAAGAAATATGTTACTCATCCACCCCCCCCCCCCCCCCCCCCCCCCCCCCCCCCCCCCCCCCCCCCCCCCCCCCCCCCCCCCCCGACCACAGTCTGGCCCGCAAAATTATATATTCCGCTCTAATTAGATACTATTCAAAAAATCCTCAGGTGTTCGGATTTTTGACGTTCGGATTTTCGATGCTCTAGTGTAATGCTTCAAAAACTGCTACCCTGTTATCTACAGTACCTACCTACATGTTGTAAACATTTTCAAAATTATGGAATTTTAATAAATTTTTCGAAGCTAAACTATGACATTGGAAGATGAGTTAGTGATACCTAGTTGTTCCAATTACTTACGTATCTATTCAATAGGATTGAGCATCGTTCAAAAGCCATCGATAGTCACCATTGAACCAAACATCGATACTAAACCATCGAACATCAAAGGTTAAAGATTGAGTTATAGTCAATGAAATTGATTAGGAACCTCTGTATGCCTGTTTTCATGGATTTTAGGACCTGAACTGTTAGGATAATATATATTACGTCGGCGATCCCCTCTCCACTCAAGGGGGTGAGGCAATGAGTAGCCATGAGCGAAATCATCAGAACAAATTCTGATCCTCCCTTTGGATGACAGCTGATGACGTCCGCGACGCTGGAAGCGGCAGTCGAACGAAAATCCAGCCTGAAATGGTTGTTTACTTTAGGATATTATCATCATCCCCACAAATACATATATGGTTGTTGGTTGCCATAAAAGAAGAGAAATTTAAGTTTTTTATCTTCATCTATGGTTTTGAGATTGACCCAGCTGAACAAGTATGTCGAACTGATTGGGAATGGGGACCACAGAAAAACGTCTGCC
>JAEMON010000012.1:14891840-14904756 GCA_030264115.1 Lygus lineolaris
GCTTACGGCCCATAGTATCCTGTTCTGTGATTGTCTTTCTCCACGGTTTGTCACCATCATTATTATTCATTTCATAATTAATAGTATTTTAGAGCGATATTTTTATGAATAAATAAAATTCAATACTGAAATATTATTTCAAAGGATTATTGACGATTTTGTTCCAAAAGGTTCCTCCCAATTCGTAAACTTTTTGATGTTTTGTCGTTTGCTCTCTAGTTCACGTTGTGGCAACACTGCGTCAGTCCTGTCATCGGATTCCGTGCCGGTGCTTACGTCGATGTTTTCTACCCCGTAAATGTTGATTAAAATTCCCCACCGTTCCTTTAGTTTTCGACAAATTCGCCGGGAATTCGCCTTGAGGAAATGAAGAAAAACTCATCCTCGTTTTCCGGAGGATGGAAGAGTCTGATAATTTTCACGGTCCTCCTTCTCGCCTGGGTGTGCGGCTTCGCCTCTCGGTTGTTTGCCGTGATCAGATTCGAAAGCATTATCCATGAATTTGATCCTTGGTAATCCCTTACAGAATTCTATTTTGTCGAATATCATTATAGTAATAGAATCTAGTGATATATGGAGTGATTTTTTGAGGTATAAAACGAGATAATAAGTTGCATTTTTACTGTTTTATAGGTTCAACTACCGTGCGACTGCCTACATGGTGGAACATGGTTTTTACAATTTCCTCAATTGGTTTGACGAAAGGGCCTGGTACCCTCTTGGAAGGATTGTCGGAGGAACGGTTTATCCGGGCCTTATGATCACTTCTGGATCCATCCACTATGTACTGCATCTACTCAACATTCCGATTCATATACGGGATATATGCGTCTTCTTAGCCCCAATATTCAGGTAAAACTTTTCTAGATATCTTCGTAATACTCCTAATCCAGCTAGACACCTGAATTTCGCCAAAATCCGTCCTGTATAAATTGAATTTTGATTGTTTTCGATCGGTGAAAAGTTCATCGTTGTAGAAATGGAAGGCACGCCAAGTTACACGTCATTTACTGATAAAGCCGATATCAGTAATGGCTGGGGGACTATCGTTGCACCCGCACTTCTCTTCTCACGGAAGAGTACCTAATATTATTTTTCTCTTCCGAATGACCTAGGTAAACTCAATGAACTTATGATTTTTGGCAAGAAATAAGTAGTAGGAACGTGATTTTGGAGGATGCCTTACCCATACTTTATCACTTTCGGGAGTCTAGAAAGTTCTCTTAAAACGGGTTTTCATGAGTATTTTGAGTTGAAAACTAAATCCCTATTGAATGAACTGTTTCGTAGAATATTCCCTTCGTGGCACAGTAGGCACAGCATAAATTATTAAGGGGCCAATGACCCATGTAATTCAGTTTTTCACATTTTTCTCAGCCAATTTTCGTCCGATTTTATGCGGTTTGCGGCATTCTTCATGTCATTCAATTCTCTCGGGAAAGCATCTTTTGTATAATTTTAAGCTCGCAATTTTGAATTGTTCACCTCCTATTTTAAAAGTGAAATTGGCATAAAGGCACATAGACTCAGTAGAAAATAGGAAGAATGCAGCAAACCGCATCAATATCCGTTGGAAATTGGTCAAGAAAAATGTAAAAAAACTGTGCAACGCTCAAATGGTTAGAGTGGGGGGGGGGGGGGGGGGGGGGGGGGTATTTTAAACTTATTGGTCTTAAGTAGTAAAATTTTAAAGTAAGAGTTCTTATAAACCCTTCGGTAGTAGAGATTTATTTTTTAGGCATTTTTGAGGACATTTTGGGCTCCGTCCCTTGCCTCCTTAAGGACGTAAAAATAACCCAAACTGCCCTCTAACTTGAAGATGAAGGCTAGGTACTCCCTAATCAACCCAAACAAACTTTTTTTCTAAAACTGAAATTTTTTTCTTGTTGGAATTGGTTGGAAAGGAAGTCACTTATGATGGGAATAATCGTAAAAAAAAAAATGTTCATGCATTCAGGTGTTCAAAAAGTTCGTTCTTGTTCACGTTGCCTTTAGAGGTTGTGGGAGATGGGAACTACAAAGTTCGTAGAGGACCATTTTGAGGCTAACCCGCACTATCTTTGAAAAGTTCATCAAAATCGTAGGAATATTTTCAGTATTTTGCGCGGGGACAGACAGGCACAGTACCAAGTTTGTTTTATAAGTTCGAGGTTCATAATGTGACTGACATTGAGATATTTCGGGGTGTGTCGAAGATCTTCATAAATGATTTACAAAAAGCCAATGGGATTGCAATGACTACCAAAATCGATTTAGACATAACATCTTACAACTTCTGCGCTCGCACGCGCACCCATGCTGGAAACATCAGAAACCTGATATTTGTATGTTGTATTTTTCCATAATATATTATATTACATAATTACCACCTTTCCCTACACTCTACCTCTACCTACATACTTTTCACAGTACCTAACATGAACTGAGAACTTCCAAAAAACCGTATTCAGACCCACTGGAATATCCCATTTGGATTCGGTCTGTTACAACGTTAATCCAACCAGCCATTCATTTATTGAAGGTTGGTTTTTGCACGCATTTGTACGCTGCTTATGTTTACTTGTGCCGCCGATCAATAGCTTGAAAGAAACCATTATCACCCACAATTCATGTTTGTGCTTATGACACAATTTCCCCATTGCTGCATGGAAGAACCCATTCCCGTGTTGAACTGCTGTCAACTGGTGTCATCCTAGAACTAAATTGAATGCAGTAGTACTCATAAAAACTGGAATGTCAACTCATAAGTGTTCATGTTATGTAGTAATGGGTTGTAGAACACTTAGCCACCGAAATATTAACTAGAATGATTTTACTAACAACCTGGATGTCGAGGTATATAGGTTCACATGACCTACGGAACATCCACTGATGCGCTGGTCGAATTGAGAAAAAAGTTCTGGTCTCAAAGGTCACCAGAAAACGAGTTCGAACTAGGGATGTCAAATCGGTACTCCAAAATCGACAGTTTGAAATCGATTTCATCGATAATCGCCGATTTTTTCAGTTTTATTTGTTTTAAGTAATAGCTGCGGACAATGGGGTGAAATCCACTTTCAAAATTGTACACAACAGTCCAGTCTACTAAGTAATCAATAATAAATCAAGTTAGGGAATAAAATATTCAGAAACAAAATACAAATTGTAGGAAAGGTGAAAAGGGGCTAGGTTTCAGCCTTTTCACTGAAAAATACCACCAGGGGCTTTTTGTCCAGAATCTTGCATTACTGCCTACAATCCGCTGATAAATGAACTAGGTACTCTGATCTCAGAATGGTCGGCAACTGATGACAATAATAATCGAGAATGCCGCGGCGACGACCACCACAGCCATCATAGGATACGACAGTACGATGGTTGGTGGTTCTCTATTTACGATCAAAGCTTACACTATTATTTTGCTTTAAAAAAAGTTAAAAGAAATCGGTAAAAAGGCCAAAGAAAGCTCAAGTTTCAAAATCGATTAATCGTTGACTCACAATCGACAATCGGTAAAAATCGACCCTTTAAAATTGATCGTGAAAAATCGATAATCGGACATAAAAATCGATTTTGAGGAAAATCGATTATCGATTGCCAGTTGCCTAGTTCAAACCTTATTGTTCACGCCCTCCCACTATCTCCTTGTCCTTAAATGCAAGCCATTGGTTGCTACATACTGGTGCTGTAAAGCCTGGTCTAGGAGGGTCTGGAACGGCTGTTCTGCTGTCTGAATTCACTGACAAGCAACCAGTGCAGGATTGAGGATGCTGGTTGAATTTGCAGATATATATTTTTGCATCAGCAGCCACCTTGTGTCTTGGCATCTATCTCTCTCAGTCCAACGCATCCTGTCCATGTGAACTATATTCCGATTTGACCACATCATTTTTGGACTCCCCGAACTACATGATTCAGGGGTTCAAGTACCCTATTAATGTTGAACCGTATTTTAAGATGATTGCACGTGTTTCAGTGGCCTGACTGCTATATCGACGTATCTACTAACAAAAGAGCTGTGGAACACGGGGGCAGGCCTATTTGCAGCTTGCTTTATAGCCATAGTTCCCGGCTACATCAGCAGATCAGTCGCTGGCAGTTATGATAATGAAGGAATAGCTATATTTGCTTTGCAATTCACTTATTACCTATGGGTATGTATGGCTTGAAATCGTTCTTGAAGTACCATCTTCAAGTTATGTAACTTTCATTTGAGCAGTACTGTCTACTTAAAAAAAAAAAATAAAAACAGATACCAACCGAAAATACCTACCTTATACAAAAATACATTGATGTATCAATAATTTGTTGGTATGTGTGTTTTTTCTTCATTTTTCAGGTGAAATCTGTCAAAACAGGGTCTGTGTTTTGGGCATCGCTTGCCGCATTATCTTATTTTTATATGGTGAGTTTTCATTATATTCTCTTGAAAATTCTATCAATAATATTCTCTTACAGGGATATCTTCATATTCTCGTGAAAAAATGAAGCTATTTGAAAGGATCTAATGACCAACCATTGAGTTTGTGCTGAGCAAAATGGGTTCATATGTGACGACTTTACTTCAAACTGTACCAATAGTGGAACTTGTACCTTAGGGAGCTAAAATTTGTTTGTCCTTTGCAACCAAATGCCCACTTGGCTGTGTCTGTTCATAACTTCCCAATGAAATGAATTTAGGTAGGTGTGAATTATTGTATCTATCTGTAAGTAGATGTAGGCCCTGTCTGAATCCTTCAAATGAGTATGCAAAACGTTCATCTTATTTCATTGGCACTTCAGTAATTGTGCATGTATCCTATAAAAACAAAGCCTCATTTTTTTGCTATTATCTTTCCGGCTCCAATATGGTGGGTGATTGGGAAACGATTTCTAGGTGCGATCTTGCTGGGCCCATTACCTAAAGAATATAACGGGAGATTGATTGTGTAGTACAAATGTCGTATATCATTGTAAAACAGAGGTCCACAAATTTATGACTTGCTGTCCACAATCCACAAAGTGAAAGAATAAGTATGGCAGAAAAGTTCTGTTTCCGATGTATCTTTTCCAAAAATATCATCAGCAACGACTGGGTGTTAACCTTTGAAGGCTAAGCAGTTTTAACCTCCCCGTTTTAACCCCTTATATCCGTGGGAATTGCATGGCTTATGCCTTCAACTAGGACTATGCCTTTATCTATAAAATCAATTCATGGAATTGAGGGTGCTACGACAACCTCTGAAACACTCATTTTGGCTTTTGGTTCCAGGTCTCAGCATGGGGTGGTTACGTCTTCATCATAAACTTGATTCCCCTTCACGTTTGCACTCTCCTCCTGATGGGCAGGTACTCCAGTCGTCTTTTCACGAGCTACTCTGTCTTCTGCATTTTGGGACTCCTTTTCAGTATGCAGATCCCTTTCGTTGGTTTCCAGCCCATCCGAACGAGCGAGCACATGGCAGCACTTGGTTAGTAGTTTGTTGTTTTTTTTTTTGTTTTTTTTTTGCCTGGTTCAGAAATAGAAATGGACGATTCTCGTGAGTATTATATTCAACTTCCCCCACTCAGAAAAGATGTTTTAATTTTTGAGAAAATCAGGAAACTTTTACGACGGTTGGATTTTTTCAATGCAGTTAATATAATTATGTCCTTAACTGTCAGTGTCCAACGACTTTTGTCTGAGAACATTTTGTGCCAAATTCAACGATGGTAGAACAATTTGAGTTGAGTCGTACTGATTGTATTAAAAGCTCTTAATAATAGGCAGTTCTTGCAGGTAAACAAGTAGCAAGTCTGGATTCCCAATAGGATATTACTAGGTAGAGCACAAGCAGATGCTAACTCCCGAGTCATATTGTACGAGTGTGTGAGTCGGGACACAAGTCGACCTACAAGATGTATCCACACTATGCCTATATGTTAATTTATTGTGATAGATTATCTTTCATTCTGATACCCACAGGTGCTTTCATACTCATCCTCGTGATTGGGACGTTGAAACACATGCAGTCAATTCTGTCTAAGGCTGAGTTCAAGTATTTCTTCATAGTGACCAGTTTAGTAGCTGCTGGCGTAGTCTTCCTTGGAGTTGTTGTACTCACTTACGCTGGTGTCATCGCCCCCTGGAGCGGAAGGTGGGTAAAATACAACAATGATGTAATATGAAGTCACATTTGGCCACTTGTGATATTTTGCCATCAAATTAATAATGCATAAAATGTGTGGTCTCAAACTTTATCAAAATTGTGCTGTAATTTTAATATCTTTTCTTACCAACATCATTTTGGATTTACCATTTTTTGAAAGAAAAATCTAAAAATTTAACCCTTAGACACTCAAACTTGAAGTGACGTTAGAGTTTCAAAGATTTCTGCTTTAATTCCTCTTCAACTTCACGTTCTTATTCTTCTTCAGTTACTAATTTTGAGCCTGAAAAAGCTCAAGATAGCTCGGTTGACATGGCTTTTACATGTATGTGAATAGCCAAAATAACTACTGTTGACTCCAATATTCTAGGTTCTACTCCCTCTGGGATACTGGCTATGCTAAAATCCACATTCCAATCATCGCATCAGTTTCGGAGCATCAGCCCACCACTTGGTTCTCGTTCTTCTTTGACCTTCACATTCTAGTCACAACGTTCCCTGTTGGGTTGTGGTACTGCATCAAGAACGTCAACGATGAAAGGGTTTTCGGTGAGTAATCCATATGCTCTGCATAACCCGAACTAATAGAATCAAGAACCAATAATTGCTCCATTGTAGGCACTTAGTGAATGTGCTATGCATTCTTCCATGATTTTTCTAAGTAACCTTAATTTAAGAGTGTATATTTTTCAGTTGTACTGTACGCATTGAGTGCAGTGTACTTTGCGGGCGTAATGGTCCGTCTGATGCTGACATTGACCCCAGTTGTCTGCATCCTCAGTGGAATCGCCTTTTCGAAACTCCTCGAGATCTTCCTCAAGGATGAGGAAACTCCATCGAATGGCGACAGCGATTCTGAGCAAGAGACCTCGCCTTCCCGCACTCTCTATGATAAGGTATCTTATTCAATATCCATCCTCCCAAATAGGATAAGGTGGCATGTTCGTCTATACTATGAGGGGTTAATGCTGATGGTAATACTGCGTCAGCATCGGTTTCCAGCAAGGCGTCCACATTATCACTACCTAGTAGTGTTGTTTGTTTTTTCGACTGGTTGATCGTTGTTCATCGTAGTTTTATTGGGATGCGACCCAGACCAAGAAAAACAAGTTACTGCAACAAGAATCTACACTTGTTTTTAAACTAAAAAAAAAAAAAAAACAAGTATAGACTCTTCATGCAGTAGCATGTTTTTCTTCCTCCTGGGCCACACCCTGACAAAACTACGATGAACACATTATCATTGGGTTTCAGTAGAAAATTAATTATTTTCCAGGCTTCCTTTCCTTTGCAAGTTGTGTGGAGCTAGCGATGTTCGGGGGACGAAAATACCCGTTTTTTATCCCTCCTACTTCATTTGGATCTTCATCTGGGATTTCCTATGCGAAGGGTTGAAAGTGGTTTAAGCCAAGAGTAATCATCATTTTGAGAAATATAAGGCTTTATTGCAAGTGGTATAAAACATTTTGAAAGCACATTAAATTGCTCAACGCTATTTTACCATTATGTCTGACTTGAAATTGTGGAGTGGTTAAATTGATCTAACCATAGCAATGTTCTCATTGGTAATGGTATTAAATGATTGACACCATTATGAAGGTAAATAGTTAGGATCCTCGATGACTTGAGTTAGCAAAAGACAAAAAAGGCAATAGAACTTGAACTTTATAAAACAAAAAAGTTTCACAAACTACAGAATTGAGTATTAGAAAGTAATTTTAAGCTTTCAAGGGTCTTTCCATGGGTCTTCCTTAGAGGGACTGAGAGAATGATCACCTCATGGAAAACTCAAGGAAGTTGGAATTAAATGGAAGCGCCCTTCCTTGTCAAAGCCGCCCAGCTGTGTCCAAAACTCGAGCGGCGCCGTGTGCTTCCCACGGTAACGGTATTCAATCCAGCAGGTGACCCAGTTTACTCAGGCAGGTATAGGAAACAAAGTTTTTTATAGTTTCCTCCAAATTTACCGACTTATTTCAACATAAATCTACACTGTATTATTGTTTATCCCCTCAAGACCCTCTACATAGTGTTGTCTATCATAACAAAATTGTCTGTAGGTCTGTAATTGTTTGTATCTTATTTCATTTTCAGAAGGTCAAAACTTTTCGATGTACAGACTGTTTTAGCAATATCCTGCCCAGTCTTTGTTTGGCCGCAACATTGGAAGTAGTCTCTCGGTTTCTTTGAATATATAGATTTTTTTCATTAAAATCCTACCTGCCAGGCTGGACTGAAAGAGTCGCTGCGCCTGCAACGGAACGGTAAACTAAACCAGTGGAGCGAGAGGCTCTAGGAAGTTTTGAACACAAAACTGTCAGGACAGTTCCATTTAATTCCTGCTTCCTTGGAAAACCCCCAAACGGGAACAAGGTAGCAGCCAAAGTGGTGTTAGTCAGACGTGCACCTATGGAAGAAGGAATCCTTCCCATCTTCCATCACTTGCTCCAGTATTACTAATGATGGATCAGCTGTTTCATTTCCTTGCTTGCACTCTGTTGGCACAGAAGATGAGATATGACCTACTTTACTTTTTCTTTCAACTTATTACCATGAGTAGTTCGAGAATATACTGATAGTCACACATTGGTCAAAACTGACCTTCACCACTTTCACTTTCACCCCTTCATGTATTAGAGTGGGTTGGACCTAGCTACCTACTTCAAATGCTGTTAAGTAAATAATATCACGGGCCTGTCATTTTTTATTTTTAACATCTGTGTCAAATCTCTATATTAAATCTTGTCTAAGTGTCTTGTCAAATTATTGTAAGTCGGGTTGCCCGTGTGTCTTAAAATGTAAAACTACCTACATTTTGAGATAGGTATTGACAAGTTGTAATGATTCCCGATATAATGTTATATATTATAATTATTATTTCGTATTTCCATCAACTTTCCATTCCTGCTATAATCTTGATGATGACATCTTTTTAGCTCGTTAATATTAACCATAATAAATTCGTATTCCAGGCCGGTAAATTGAGAAAGATGAAACACGAACAGATCAAGGAAACTGAAGGTTTGGGAGCCAATGTCAGGAGCTTTGTGATTGTTGGTGTGTTGGCGATGCTACTCATGTTCGCTGTTCACTGCACTTGGGTTACCAGCAACGCTTACTCCAGCCCAAGTATCGTCCTTTCCACGTATTCACAGGATGGGTAAGTTTCCTTTGAGGGTTGAACCTTACTAGGTCACCTCGTAAAATAGGAAATAAATCTAACAAGTACTCTTTGAATAGGTCCAGACAGATTCTTGACGATTTCCGAGAAGCTTACTACTGGTTATCACAAAACACGGATAGTGACGCACGGGTGATGAGCTGGTGGGATTATGGCTACCAGATTGCAGGCATGGCGAACAGAACAACGCTGGTGGACAACAACACTTGGAATAATTCTCACATAGCTTTGGTAAATAGAAGAATGCTAGTTATCTCGGCTAGTACCTATATGCACCTACATTATTTCCTCGTCTACATACTCTTTCAATTACAATACTTATTCATCATACCCACGTGATATTGCAAAAATATGACCTTGGGTTAACAGTAGGTAATGAAAAATCATGTTTTTTCTATACGTTTTTTTGGATTTATTTACCATTTCCATTGTCTAATTCGACTCTGTTAATAGAGTCGAGACCTGTAGATAGGTTCAAGGTAATCTTCTGAATGGTTGGCATTTCTGCGTCAAAAATGGCCTCACTACCTTTAGTTACCTGTAGTGAACGAAAGCTCTACCCCTCAGTAGAAAGAAGAAACAATAAATTAGTCGGTCCTTGACGGCCGAGGTGGTTTAGCGGTGAGGCCACCGGAATCCATCGGATTTCGGTGTATCAACAAGGTTCGAACCCCCTCGGAGTACCATAATTATTTTTTAACGATTCCCCGTCCACAACATACCTTTAGTTACCTACTTAATTTTTTGGAGGAAAGTTAACCCTCGAGCAGTCGCGTGTTTTAAAAACACATAACTGAGCGCGTGGCGGCAAACTGGCCGCACTTCGTAACTTAGTCGAATTTCAGTTGTGTAACGCGTATACGCATATATTCTTTATGTAAATGATACGCAGGGTACACATAAGAAACGAACTGTAACATACTCAAACGATCCATAACAAAGCCTAATAACAAATGCAAAACAAAAAATAAGGAAAAACTTACATTATGATGCGCCTTGCGGCAAAATGACCGCTAATTTGAGAAGTAAACGTGCAAAGTGGCCGCAAATACGAGGTTGATAGGACGACTTCAACTTTGGTACTGAACTGAGGTAACCTACGCGCGTCTTGAAGTCCGAGCCTAGCGCAGTCTAGCTTCTTGAACAGCAACTTGAAGGTACACATCGGCTATTGCGCGGTATAGTATGAATATAGAAAAACCAGCCTATTTTTTTCAAAAATGCGGCCAAATAGCCGCACACGCGACTGCTCGAGGGTTAAAGAAAAACTGAAGGAGCTTCCTCGATTTTATAACATGGATCTATAGAATCGGTTACTGACAATTTCACCGATTGGTAGAGTAATTCCGGAGCTATGCATATGTCCAAATTCTAAGTTTGTGGATGCACAGTAGCTACTACTGATCCAATTAGAGTCACCCCCTAATTTTGAGAAAAATCTGTCAATTAGGAACTCAGAAACAATGTTCAAGGAAATTGACAGACAGACAGATGTAACAAAAATCGCTCAGAAAGGTTTGAAACGCACAATTTTGAAACAAATGCAAGTGGACATTTTGATTTTCGAGGGAAAATATTTTTTCTTCTTGCACGAATACATAACTTTCTACCTTCGGTATTGAGGAAGCAAGATATTAGGCTCAGAACCTATGTTGTGCAAAATGTTCCTCGCCTTTCCATTCAAGAGTTGAGCTGACTTGAAACTTGGAACACTCCTCAGCAATGTGCGCGTTTGTGGAACTTCTTTATATTTTTTAAAAATATATTTTCACAGGTGGGCAAAGCTATGTCCTCAACCGAACCCAAGGCCTACGAAATCATGAAATCACTGGATGTGGATTACGTCCTGGTAATTTTCGGGGGCGTCATCGGTTACTCTGGTGATGACATCAACAAGTTCCTATGGATGGTTAGGATCGCCGAAGGAGAGCACCCCAAAGACATCAGGGTTCGTATCTTCTTACTTATTACTATTATCATTTCTTACCATGGAGTTGGAAGTTGTTGTAGGGAAACTTGTGAAATTATTGTGAATTTTTCAGAAAACGGAATATTGTATTTTTTTTTAAATTCTGTTGTATTGCAGTAAGATAGAATACCAGAATGTCTTCTAAGTCCATGCGTACCTAAAAGAGGAACTATGACTATTTTTCATGGTGGACTGATGTACCATGGATTCCATGAGAATCTCTATTCAGCATGACGTCATTTGCTGCTAAGTAGGTGTTTGGTTGTACATCTGGGTCCTCTCCATAATTGCAGTTCAAGCTCCTGGAAAAGTTCCGACTACATCATGGCGTTCTATAATTGTACGACTGGATCCCGATTCGGCTATGTTCAGTTAGCGAATTTTTGAAGGAAATAAAGCTATTTCAATGGCTTCAAAGTTTTAGTAATGCAAATGTTTGCAAATTTTCTCCATGGAAATCCTTTTCAGAACATTCTAAAGCGATTCACGATTTATATAAATCTGTCACTCCAGAAGATTTCTGACGCTGGAATCTATCTAAAAAATCCAAAAAAAATGTCAAAATGTCAATAATAACAAAAGAAAGGCTGAGTTCGTTGGCGAGAATTGTTTGAGTACTCCAAGGGGTCAAATTTTGAAAAATAATTCGACGAAATTTCGAGTTTTTTGAGGTTTTTCTTGTAAAATACCATCTAAAACATAGGAACATAATTTATGTCCGAATATACTATATAATTATATATAGGAACATAATTTATGTTCCTATAATATAATTATATAGTATATTCGGAATCAGTGCAGAATTTACTACAAGAATCACCCTCCAAATCGGCTAAAATGATTCTTTGAAAATTCGCTCATCAACACATGCTGCATGAAAGGAACTCTTTCTTCAAACCTATTCGATTTTCTCCATCAGTAATCTACTGTGAAAACTATTCTGACCCATAGAAACAGGCAACTTCAGGCCTATAATAGGTAAGCCTCAATGGGCGAAAGGCGTGTTTTTTCTAAAATATTTTACTCACTAATTACGAAAAACGATCTCGAAAAACTTTTCTAAATTTCTTTAAATAGTTTGGAATTAAACATTTCAAAAATAGGAGGCAAAATAAAGAGTGGGACATACCACTGACATCATCAGTCAACAGGCATTGTGATTGGTCCTCGTGTAGAACATCCATGAAGCCAAAGGGCTGATGACAGAGTTTCAATGAATATTAATTTTAATAAAATTTATTATTATTTAATACTTAATTTAATTCAATACTAAAATACTTAGAGTGAATTTACTTAGTAAAATATTCAAGGAGTGTGTTTTGTTATTGTTGCTACTGGCGGCACAACATGGCGAAAAGACAAAAGGAAGGTATTCTATTATACATCTTTGGATCCATTGGCTGATGACGTCACAGCCGTTGAACGCTCGGTTTAACCTCCCGTTTTCTCGCCAAAAGTTTAATCAGCTGTTAAGTTTCTAATGTTTCTGGCTTGAACGGATTTCAGAGTTGAGATTTTGTGCAGGTTTTTTTTAGGGTGCTAAATCCGAATTTGGGATAGAAAATGCCGAATTCCGACCAACTTCTGTAGAACATTAGGCCAATGGGTTGAGGCCTCATGGAAAAAAGTTCCATTCATGCAGCATGAGTTGATGGTCGAATT
>JAEMON010000012.1:14923713-14941060 GCA_030264115.1 Lygus lineolaris
ATTTTGAGGTTCAAAATGCAAAATTACTACCCATGCAAGTTCCCCATTGATGTTTACCAAATTGATGTTTAGAGTACGCCTTGAGATATTAGCCTGTCGGACTTTGGTCGCCTACTCAGTTACCTACACTCCTGCTAAATTTTTGGTAAGTAGGTATAGTAAGGTAAGTAAGCGATTTTTACTTTCCACAGCCCACCTGAAGGTGAATGGAAAGTATTGCGATCAGCAGAAAACCCAATTTCTGAAACATCACCGCCTTTAACTGGTCCTAATCGACATCTGATCAATTTTCTCCACGTTTTGGAAAAGTGTATGTACCTTGTACATAGGTAGTCCTTACCTATTTATATGTATGTATGTACGTATGTAACAAAAACAACGTAATGAAAAAAAAAAAAAAAAAAACTCGGCCCGGTTACCTCTATTTACATACTTCGGACGAAATGATTGAAACACAGAATGTGTTTTAGCTCACGCGTTTCACATAAACCCCTCTTCAATCTTCAATTTTCGACTCAGGAGATCTGGGAGCTGCATTATCGAATCAGCTGATCTGAGGGCTCAATTTTCAACTCAGCTGATCTGGGAGCTCCATTTTCGACTCAGCTGATCTGAGAGCTCCATTTTCGACTCAGCTGAGCTGCGAGCTCAATTTCCCTACCAACGGCTCGGTTGTACGTGAAAATCAAGAAAATTTCGTCACCCATCCGCGTCACCCATTCCGCGTAACGCTTTTCGGTTAGTTAGTCCAAGGCTAAAACACATTCTGTGTTAAAAATGTGTTCGTATGTGTATGAACACGATTGCGGCCCTTACGAAAATGATAAAAAATTCCAATTTTGAGGATTGGTTTCTACATGTCTGAGGATGAGACCCTAAGAATTTCAGCCCTCCAGGTCAATTATTAGGGGGAGAAAATATTCCATAAAGGTGAAAAACGTCGTTTTAGCCCATTTTTTAGCTTTTCTCCCAAACTGCTCAAACGATTTTGATGAAATTCACAGGACTTACTCTTCTAACAAGTAGAAACGAGTTCCAATACCCCTCATCTCCACAAAAATAGATTGAGGGCCAAATGCGGCTGAGGAAAGTAGTGAGAAGCCTCGCACCAGATGTTTTTCAAAACTTTCTCCATGTACACTCGAATTACCTATCATTTTCAAACCATGAAACCTTAATCATTTTCAAACCTTGAAACTCTCATGTCTGGTGACTGTTATTCTAATGGGTTCTCACATGTTCCAAGTGACAGTTCTAATTTAACATTCTGAATTGATTCCCAAGCTCATCGCAAAGACGATATCTGACGCTAGTAGCGGTCTCAAAAATCCAAAATAGTGCCAAATTACGATAACCCCAAAGAAAAGACAATAGAATCACGGAGGTGATTATTGTCTTCGATTTTCCACAGGAAAGTTCCGCAGTTATGTCGCTGTCTATCCGGAAAAACGTATAAATCCACGGATACTAATTCAACTAAGGGTCCGGGCGTGGGAGAGATAATTAATTCAAATTAATTACCTCGAGCCTCATTTTGGGTTGGAAAGAGAAACAAAAAACTAAGCCATTTCGGTTCAGGGCCTGAAATAACTATTTTTTGAGTTCCTTGCGTTCGTTCCAGTTTGTGTAGGATTCATAGCAACAATGAATACGCACAGGTTTTTTCTCTGTATAGCTGACTCCTACTGCAAAGATGCTATTGATTAATAAAATCGTTGCAATAAACTATTAGCCCAATACACTTTCTGGTTACAAAAAGTCCCATTCATGCAGCATGATTCGGAGCGAATTTTCGAAGATTGATTTTCACCGATTTGGTGGGTGATTCTTATAGGAAAATTCACGTTGATTCCGAATAAACCATTTATGTTCCTATGTTTGAGACGGTAATTCACACCAAAAACACGTTTTTTAAAGCGAATTTTTGACTCTACATTTTCCAAATTTGAACCCTAGCAGTACTCAGAAAATTCTGGCCAACGAACTCATTCTTTCTTTTGATAATATTGACATAATTTTATTTTTGAATTTCTTTCCAGATTTTTGGCTCGAATCCTCGGTCAGATATTGTCTGGAATGACACATATATAAACACACACACAGATATATATATAAATATATATATGCTTTAGAATCATCTGAAACGGCTTTCCATGAAGAACATTTTCGAATATTTGCATTATTTAAATTTTGAAGCCATTGCAATAGCTTAATTTTCTTCGAAAATTCGCTAAAAGCAAGTTTCAGATTCACAATTTTTTCATTCCTTTTCTTTCAACATGGAACATGTTTTAGCCATCAGCTAACTCTTGAAAACCGTCCGTTACGTTTCATTGGATGGTCAATGGATATAGACAAAAATCCATATTATTTTGAGGTGGTTATCGTGAATAGGTACTTAGAGGTAGGGAAGACTAGGGATGTTTTACCCTTTTACCATCGTTTGGGGAAAACGTTATCATCTTATCACGTTTATATTTTCCACGCATTTTGTACGCCCAAAGTGTGTGTGTCAGTAACATGACTACTTAGCCTAACGCTTTTGGCGCTCTCAAATCAACTCGTAATCTAATAATTAATTGGAAAAAACTGAAAAGTGGGTCAAGTAGTCTCCCCTTCCTATTTATGTTTGTGTTGAGTGGAATCATACACCGTCCAAGTTGAACCCTCTCCTTCAAGAGGACTGCAAGAGATGATTCTCGACATGAAATGAGCATTTCTGTATGTGATGGGTATTAATGGAAAAGAAAATGACGATAGGTGTGAATGAATGAACGATGAACTATTGATTCGTTTAAAAGTAAGAAATCAATTTATTTATAAAACGTCGAGTACGAAATTCAAGTCTTAACAGTGCCTCCTCCTTCATTTTGCTATCATAAGTCGTCTTTGGCTCAGATATGGCGAATATTTGGGTCCGGGCGGGTAGAAAGTCGGGTTCTAGCTTGAGGTGAAGTTGGCGCCGTTGGAACAAATGGAGTTGAGTATGAGGTCAGAGTCCAGTCCGGGTTCAGAGTAGCAGTCCAGGATTATAGGGGCTCCTCGCCAGGTGTGGATAGGCTGGTCTTCGTCTAGGAACCAGGGTACCGTCTGTGCCAGGAGGCGGGCACAAAATCAGTTTATAACTGACATAACACCCGCCGACAAAGTTTCATTAAATAATATAACACCTTTTTTCCAACTGTAAAGTTTTAAAAATGTGAGTTCATGCATTCTTTTAAGTACCTACATCGATGACGGAAACCTGGTATTTTTGCTGTAGGTGGTACCTAGTTGAAAAGACTTGAATATACAGATAGAATAAATAAATTACAGTGAGTGTATGTGTATGTCAGTGTGAACTGATTGTATCGAAACCATTCAGGTCCAAAACCAGCTGTGCAGTAGAGATACCCTTATCTTGGTAGTGATCCACCGGTGGATCAACTCATATATCTACGGATATTTAAGCTAAACTAGGGTTATTTTCTGTTTGGCAACTTCTGTTGTGTTTTATTAAACCTGACCAGAGAGTGGCGCCGGGGGGAGACGCAGCAGAATGACGCTGGGGGGTGGTGTGTGTGTGTGTGTGTAATGCGCCTTCAATGATCACAATACTAAAATTCCAGGCCCGCCATACACACGCTAAAGAAGTGATTTGGGGGGTCCTTGGAGTAACGTGATGTTAGTATTAATTTACGGTAGAGATCCTGTTTCAATATTTGAGAATAAATTGTTGTCGTTAGTAAGTAAATTGATGATTATCTAACAAAGTTTGAGATCGAAAAATAAAAAAATTTATATCTGTAATACTTTACCTCCCCCCCCCCCCCCCCCCCCCCCCCCCTGCCCTTTCTATGATGTGCTAAATTAATTTTAGAAAAATGTTACTATGAACTGTTGTTTGTTCCTTTTTTTGCCTGTCCCATTGTAAATCAAAGCTACTTCAGTGATAAAATGTCAAAATCGACGAGGACCTAACTTGGCAATGATCCACCGATGGATCATTCATTAAAATGCAATTTAATAAAGTTTAATCAACAGAATAATTGTTTTCCTTATTTTTTCCCGTGTTGTAGAGATGTTTTCTAACATTAAAAAAAATATTTGAACTGATTCGAGATATATTTTTTTCTCTGCCAAATTAAGGGATATAAAGATGGAATAAGTAAATTACAGTGAGTGTTTGTGTCCTGGTATATCAGAGTGAACTGATTGTATCGGTGCCATTGAGGTCTAAAACCAGCTGTGCAGTAGAGATCTTCTGCTAATCATAGGTCTGTTCCAACTAGCGGCGGCGCAGGTGATATTAGAATATTGTAGCTGCACATAACCTTCTACGCACACTCTTGTTCAAAATATTCAACTTCACCAACTGATTAGAACTACAAGTTGCACTCAATGTGAATCTTATCACCCCTGGGGAGGAGGAGGAGTGAGTTCTGCCCTCCTAAGAATGACAGTCGTATCTACAGTAAATCTCAAACTGACAAAAATGAGGTTGAAGTTGAAGGCTAACTGTGTCGTTCCTAGGAAAGCTATCAATATGAGGGTTTTTTCTGTTCTTCAATAAACTATTGTTGCAACTACTCCCAAAGATTAATAGCGATATAAACATTAATTTATAGGAAAATTGGTTCTCCAAATTGTGATGATCATAATTATGATATAGGTACATGCTAGACTGAAGCGCCGAATCCAAATAGAAAAGCAGTGGGATTTCTCACTCTTAAAGATAATATTTAGTGTTTGTCCCTGTCCCTTCTTAAGTTTACGTGAACGTAAATAACTCCATAACTTCCACGATTCTCAACGGATTTCGATGAAATTTTCAGGGATGTGTAGGTAAAGCTCTAGATGGTCCCTTATGAATTAGGTAGGAGGTTAAGGCCTATTAAGTTATTCATCAATGACAGCAAACGAAAAATCACGCATTGACTTCATTATAGACCTATTACAATTTGCTCAAATTCGGAGAGTAGTTGAGGACTGGGATCTTGTGAATTTTAGTCCTGTCAAATCAATGGCAACCTGTGCGCATACTGTATTTTACGAACCTACACTAACGTAAAATCGAAAGCTACGAGCCACGACCTCCACTTGGCAGTGGTTTTTAGAAAGTATTTTTGAAGGTAGCTCCTTCAATCTTATTTCTTATAATTTGTCGTAATTACTAGTTGTTAATCTGCAGAAATAAGTGTGATACTGAACTGAAACTCCGAGCTGTTATTCCAAGAGTTCTTTTAGGAGAAAACAACTGTTTACGCTAAAGTGTTTTGTTGTGTTTAGCAGGAGCTGGCCAAGTATCCGCTCGCTAGGAGGTCTATGGCGAGGCTCACAGCTTTTAGGTCCCTCTTTTCCATTACCCGAGGTAGATATATGAATATGATACCCGACCTGAGTATACAATAAACATGCCAGTATATCACCATATCAACCTCAATCCGGGATTGAAAACATGATAATAAGGGAAGCGTATCTAGGAGATAGTACATTTATGATGTAATAAAGTCCTATACGGGTGATGGGATTATGTATATTCTTAGTTTTTAGTGCAGACTGCCACAACACACTGTCCCAGCAGTCCCACTGTCATGACAATAGGCACCAAAACTCCCACTGTCATGACAATAGGCACCAAAACCTACATAGCGAATTCTCTGACCGAGTCTACCCTCAAAATGTCAAGTGAAAGACCCAAAATTGAGGGTACAGACAGACAAATCAACCAACAACAAATTAAAAAATTGAAAAATGCAACTCATAACAACTCCTCATCTACGTTCGGCAAATATCGTTCAAGATGATGTTACAAACTCAAATCGTGCCTATACCTGTTCCAAGAGTATATTCATTTTTACAGAAATCAAATCTGTGTCTTCGGTGAGATCATTTTCGCGCAAGCGTAGAGGCTACCGTTGATCCGACGGTGATGAAACTCATTGGGGGCCATCTCCAGAAAAACTTCATCGTACGGATATGAAGGGTGTTGCGAGAATTCCTCGTTTTCGCAAGCCTGGCCCTGCATTACTTTAGGTATGTCCTAGATTCAGTCGGAAATGCATGCAAATCAAGATGCGAGTGGAAATTTGGATTTAGAAGGGATCAAATCAATTCTTAGGAGTCAAAAACAACGCTTCTGTCTCATTGTAAGTAAGAGAATCAGTTCAAGGAAATAAACTGGAGAACAACTTATGAAATTTAATAGAATTCGATCGAATTCAGATCATTATGGTCGTCTGAATGAAATTACTGATTTGATTTCTGCCTGAAGTTCAGTTTATGGAAATTTCATACTAAATATCAGCTTTTGATAACCGACTTTATAAGGTCCAATAGTCGTAATCTAATGTCCTACCTATATTAGGAACTTCGAAAACGGTGGTTCGATAGAAACTACGGCTCTCAACATTGCAGCGAGAAAACTCCGCCTTAACATTTTTGTTGAAACGTTCAATGTAATTTGATTCTCTCTGGCCCGAGGTCCCCCGGTGATTTGCTTAAGAGATCGAGGGGATCCCTCTTGGCCAACTTCACAATCGTTTCGAATTATCCTACGACGAAATAAGGTCGAAAGGGGAGGATTTGACACGTTTCTCGGAGGTGAAATAAGTAAGGATAGTAACGATACATCTGGCTTGGTAATCCATGGATTACTATGACTCTTATAAAATGTATACACTTTTTAACGTGACCTTCAACCCTGACCCTGACCCCCTAGTGATCTCCGCATTGGTGCGATGTCGGACGAATTTTCGGTGACGGTTATATTGATATTCAACTGATCAAAATTTAGCAAGGCTAGAAGCTGCGGTTTTGATTGCAATAAATCGAAAGGCTAATCAGGTCTACCAAACCATCCATTATCACCTTCGAGGCCATTGAAATGGGAATAACATGGGAAATTGATTAAATATGTATCACCTTTAAGCTCATGAAACTCACCTTAGTTGTAGCTTTTGGAAGTTAGCCTCATCTACATGGAAATAACGGCGTTAACAGATATCGTTTTCATAATGAGAATGGTATTCTAGAACAAGTCGGCGCCTCCGAAAAAAATCCTGAGATCAAAATACCTACTCCCAAATCGAAATGGGTTCAAAAGATGTAGGAAAGAAACCAGATGAAATTATTTGAAAATCGATCCATATGGTTCGGGAATAAGTTTCTGAACACCCTCTGAAGTAGGTATTTGTGATTGTTTTAACCAGACTCCACTTCACTTTCCTTTTTATGGGTTGGGTTGGGAAAGTTATAAAGAGGACTTAGGTCTTCTCACCCACCCACCTGGTGTTTCCTGTTGATGAGCTCCATCCTGGCTTCCTGGAGCGCTTCCCACAGCTTCGCCTCCGAAAGGATTTGCCGGCTGAGGTCTTCGACTGCAGGTTCCGAGTTCAGGTCCACCAGCGCCGCCATTGACTCGTCCGATCTCTTTTTCCCGCATCCTGAAGCAAACCAGAACGTTTCGCATTCATCAGTTTGGAAGAAATGTTAATTGCAAGAAGCTACAATTAGTTAAAATAAGGATTTTTTAAAATTAATATTCAGATTTCAGTTGCATGTAGGTTAGGTATATATAGGTATGTAATGTAGGATACATAAATATCTGAGATATTTATCAGGTATACATGTCGATGGATAACCACGCATGTGCTAAGTGCAAGATTTGCTAGTGTGGATTGTATAGTAAATTGCGGACGTGTTTCCATCTGCTGAACGTTTCCAACTGTTGCTTCCGAGTCTACCAAGGTTGCGGAAGCATTGTTTCCACTTTTGGGAGGTGAAAAATTGTTTACCTCCAAAATCAAAATTTCAACTCGCTTTTATCGAATTTTCGAAGAAAATGAACCATTCGCAATGGCTTCAAAATTTTAGTAATGCAAATTTTTGAAAATGTTCTCCATGGAAATCGGTTTCAGACCATTCTAGAACGATTCCTGAAATTTAACACTTTTTCATAGGTCACTCCAGACGATATCTAACCCTGGAATCGAGATAAAAAAATTAAAAAAAAAAAAAATTAAAATGTCAATATCAAAAGAAAGGATGAGTTTAAAAAATCGATAAAAAACGTGTTTTTTAAGGTTTTTGGTTAAAAATTACCATTTTAAACATAGGAACATATGGTATATTTGGAATAAGCTTGAAATTTCCTATAAGCAATTAATTTCCTATAAGAATCAACCACCAAATCGGTTAAATGTTTCTTTGGAAATTTGCTCATCAACTCATGCTGCATGAATGGAACTTTTTTGCATTTTAGACCTTCTTGAACAATTTTGGTTTCGTGTTTTTTTGATGATTTCTATAATGAGTAGTTGCCTAGCCCATACGTCATCTTTGTGGGTTGAGGGTGGAATTATCTCGGCTATCTTCCGGTTTAAATCTGGTTTCATCTGGTTTCAAATCTGTGCCTTCATGTACCCTAATAATTTATCATCGAAAACAAGTGGACAACCTACACAAACTATATAAACTTGTAAGAGATCTTCGTAGAAGACCCTCACATGCCAATATTTAATTAATGACTAGGCGGACAAGCCCGCACAATAGACTTACACGTAGATCTATCCCTGATGAGGCAACACACAGTTGCGAAACATGTTGGATGAGAACTGATAATAAACCAGATTTAAACCGGAAGATAGCCGAGATAATTCCACCCTCAACCCACAAAGTACGTCTACAATGGCTACCCACAAACAATACGTCATCTGTTTAGTCACCTGACAAGGGGAGTGCTTTAAACCCTTCACTTCTGAGAACGAGAAGACGGAAATCCTCGATGCCGTTCCAAGAAAATATTAAAAATAGAAACCTAAAATTTCATTTGGTCCGACATAAGCGTAAAAAGTTGTGAAATCGCACGAACTTTCCATATTTACGAAATCGTTTACTGTATCAACGACAATTAGGAAGGCCGATTTCATGATGAAGGAAGCGGGCTTACGACAACAACTATTATACCTATTACTAGGTATAGCCTGCACGTACAACCTGACGGAGAAGTTTGTCGTCGTTTTGTAATTTAAAAAAACCCAGGAATCACTGGAGTCATTCGAACGCGTGATTGACGCATCAACTGACCTACAAACAGATGACAGAGTGTGTAGCTTAATAGTAATCTAGATAAATAAGTTATACCTACACAGTATCTAGATAGGATCTTCTGGATTCAAAAATGTGTCGTACTCCCCAGAACACTCGGGAAAACACCTGTTGGTTGTGTGCACCAGCTGTATCGAGTCTTACACTCAGAACCTCTTCTCTCGAGTTTCAAAGATCCGGGGTTCATTAGATCACGAGAGAAGCTTCATGCTTCCCAAAGCTTGTGTTGGAGATGGGAAAGTTTCATCATAAACGCCACGTTCAAAAGTTCATCAAGTCCGGGTAATTTGTGGACGGGTAAACTCACACGCTAGTTATTTGGGCTTTGGAGGCCAAAAACCTTCAATATTCGCCGTCTTGGCGATTCCTAAAAAGCCGAGAATCAATCTCCTCAAGCATCATGTGTAGGTCATTCAACGCAGAATTTACTTGTATTCCGTTTAGCCAAACAAAAACGCCAATGGACCTGCGATTTAAAATGTGCAGAAACCAGGATTTTTGAGGTTTTTAATTATTAATGAATTTTCGAAGAAAATGAAGCTATTGCAATGGCTTCAAAATTTTAGTAATGCAAATTTTTGAAAATTTTCTGCATAGAAATCCGTTTCAGATCATTCTCAAACGATTCCTGAAATTTAACACTTTTTCATATGTATATATATAGATATATACACTCCAGACGATATCTGACCCTCGAACCGAGATAAAAAATCCAAAATTTTTTTAAATTGTCAATATAATAAAAAAAAGGATGAGTTCGTCGGCCAGCATTTTCGGAGTACTCCAAGGGGTCATATTTTGAAAATTTTGAGTAAAAAATTGCTAAAAAACATGTTTTTGAGGTTTTTGGTGTAAATCACCATCAGGAACTTAGGAACATAATATGGTATAATTCGGAATCAACTCGAAATTTCCTATAAGAATCACCCACCAAATCGGTTAAAATTATTCTTTGAAAATTCGCTCATCAACTCATGCTGCATGAATGGAACTTTGATATTGAGATTGACCCAGATTAATACGTCTCCACAGATAAAACACAACCTCCTTCGCCAAGCTTTCGTGAAATGTACTCACTTCATCAGGGCTCGAAGGTAAGGCTAGAGTGTATGAACATAACACCACCGTCAAAATCCATGAAGAAACCAGAAGATCAGTAAGTATCACTAGTAAAAGTGAAGAAATGAAACCATTCTATTGCATTGTTTTTTTTATTATTAGGCAACTAATAAGCTATTTTTGGTAAAGGAACATACGTTAGATCATAACCCGAAATACAAACAAACACACAATTTATTTACTTGATGCATAGTAAGAGAGAAAAATAGGCACTCCTTAAATCCATTGAAAAGGGCGCATATCAGAGAATAATTTATATTCGCGATGTGTGGAAGATGTTTTTAATTTCTAGCAAGTCAGCGCGATTCCTCGACGATGTCCCTCATTCTCGTTAGATTCACCGAGATTCTAAATATAAACTCAACCCGTCCTCCTATTTTAATTGCGACTGACACTGATGAGGGGTTGCGTCGGCGAAATTATTTCCAGAGAAGAACTTGAAATGTTTACTACAGATGGAACCTTGTCAAATTTGGGTAAAGTCTGCAGTGTAACTTGTTGAACTAAGTGTGATCTCCGTCACAGAGCCTAAGGCGATATTTTTGTCAAAATTGTGACCTAAATCGTGATTTGTATAGTCATTCAACGACATGAGCTCAAACTTAGGTGGAATATATTGCTGACACGCATGTATTTGTCGATGACATAGTTGAGAACGAATTTATTCCAACTCGCCGAGGTGATAAAGTTCTTATGGGTCGACCATCACTGAATGACTTCACATTTTTCCATTAGGGCTTTATACCCTTCCCAAATCCCTCATATGGGCTTTCCCTTCACCCCATTTCTCGCTTTGACTCCCCTTAATACTTATTTTTACTGCACAGCCCCGATCTATCTTGCAAAATACACTTTAAAGCACACTTAGTGTCATTCCTCCAATTTTATTGGTTAACACTCTCATACAGTAGGTAGTGAACGATTGTGTGGGAAAACGTCTGATGGAGAGAGGTAAGAGTATTTTATTGGCAATTTATTATTCAGTTTAAACACCTGGACCTTTTTCCACTCCCCAATATACATTGATTTACTACCTATTCAACCCGCAACGCGAACAATAAAGGTAATCCAATAGAATTTCACCTCCATGCGAATAAATTAGTCACTTCTTTAATTTTAATTTATCTACTTAATTTTGAAACTTGAAATAAGAACCGAAACAACAATGTAACCTTCAATTAATAGAGGAAGTAAATACGCATACACCGACTTATTTAGAACGGAGAAGGCACTGTCGTGGAAATTTATTTTCTTAAAAATATAGCTACAGATTGTTTTTATTATTACATAGATGCATTGTACACTTACATTCTTAAATTCACGAATTTAAGTTTTTATGAATCGAATTAGCGCGAAACTCCTAAAGAAACGGTACGTGAAATGAGTATTATGCAGCCAATAGGATGTTACTAGTATAAAAGGAGGGAAACCGTGTACCTTGAGTTATTACCAGTTTGAGGGTGATATGAGGGTATGAGGAAAGGATTGTTGTTGCATTAAATGCAAATTTTGCTATTGCTATATTTATGTAGCCACGCTTCAGTGTATCTCATATATGCCTTCTTCTTCTTATTGTGTACTTATATTAACGATGACTCAAGGTACTAAAACACTGTCTGTCAATTCCTCATCAAATGCTTACCGGTATAGTAATAAAATCGATCTGGAATCAGGAATACATTGGATGGATCAAAGGCACCAAACATGGAGTATTTTTGAGAATGACTCATGGTAGGTACATAAGTACATAACATAGTCTTACCCCGCTTTAATACTTACGGTTTATGAAGCCTGCATTTTTTGAGACAATAATAACACCTAATCGTGATATCTTGGTTGGAGTGTAACAGTATAGTCGACTAAAGTAGGTATAGTTGATATTTTATACCTGAAAGTGTCATATAGACACTGTCTATATGACAAAACGGTAGGTGTAAACCAAATTTTGGCTCAATGTAGTATGTCTTCCTCTCACTTTAAGGCGAACCTAGGTAGGAACCTAATGGAGAAGTATTCGTCCTAAATATGCCTAAGCCATCTTTGGATTTCTCGATTTTCCAGGTAATGTCGAAAAAAATAATGAGGCTCTAAAAATTGCTGTGGAAAATCAGATTGGTACAAAACAACTGAGATGTTACCTTTGAAATTCTTTGAAAAATCGAAAAATATTACAAAAATCAAGGTAAAGGTGTCCTTGCTTGCTCGCCAGGTTGGTTTTAATAATATGATAAAATAAATTATAGATCATCTTATTCTCACTTGGAACAGCTGTTACGAGAATGCTTCCACTGAGAAGGTATAGATGTCACGAAAAAGATATATTAAAAAATACATATCTAATCGGTGCAGCTTACATTCCTTCTTGGTGAAAGCATTATACCAGTACCTACCTATTCGTTGCGATAAGTCAGTGCAAACAGTCTACAGTTTCAGAAAATATTAACTATTTCTTGAGTTTGAGCAGAACAACTAACTTCAGCCGAATGCACAACAAAGTTGTGAGTCTCGTTTGACGTGGGTGGTGCCGTGCCAGCCCCACATGTTGCTCCCCACTCGTTTCCTGAACCAGAGAGAAGTTTTACAACTGGTAGGAAATCTTTTTGTTCTTCATAGTTGAAAGTACAAAGAAATCCGTGCTCCTTACATGAACCTGACCAAAAAGAAGCACAGTTTTGAGCCAAATTTGGCATGTTTGGCCAGGCCATCAAATTCCTCATCTATCTAAGATGATATTATATTACCTATATTATAGGTAAGGTATTATAGGTTATAGTATATATACCACAGCTGTCCGAATCTGGAAACTCAAATTCGATGTTTGGGCATTAGAACCAACTTTTCGGGATCCTTAAACCACTGTTCATCACGGACCCCCCGTGCAGCTCCCGTGATATCAATAAGGTTTGTTCCAACTGAAAATGTGCAAGTTGCGCAATGTGCGTTTATGTTCAAATAGATAAGGGTCAGTTTTAAGGTCAAAGTGTGCGGATTGAACAGAAACAGATATGAAATTCTGTTCAAATTGCAAATTTCAGTTGGAAAACGAAAAAATGTGCAGTCCGATAACGCGAAAACTTTTTCGTAGTGTAAACACCTCGGGCTCGAAAAAGGCTTGGAAAGAGTAGGAAGGTTGCAGTAAGTTTCCTTGTGACCATTTTTACACAAGTTCACAAATAATGTCATCCTCCTTCGCTTGGGCTAAATTGTGCGTTTACGCCCAAACTGCACAGTCAGTTGGAACAGAATTCAAGTTCTTATCAGTTTATCACAAATTGCACAGTCAGTTGGAACAAAATTCAAGTTCTTATCAGTTGATCACAAACTGCACAGTTAGTTGGAACAGTTCAAGTTGTTATCAGTTGATCACAAAAGCACACAAAACCGGATGGAACAGAACAATTTTGAGCATAAACGCACATCGTGCGCAGAGGGTTCTGCATAGCCAAAATGTGCGTTTATGATCAAACTGAATAGTCAGACCTAATAATTACCGTATTGTGATCACACTTCAGTACCTAAACGAAACCTAAACAAACGAAATGCCTATTCTCATGCAGTCAGATACGGACTGTCAGTGGGATTATAGATGATTGTTAATTATTAGATACCTTATTTATTCTTGAACTGTTGATTAGAAAGCATTTTTCCTCGTTTTTTTCGATTCTCCTTTCCTTAAGAACCCCTCGAAGGCGGACAAATTTCTTGGCCCCGCGGAGGTTTGCCTTCAGTTTCAGGTAAATACTAAAAAACGACTATGTACCTATTTACCGGATCTGTAGTTAAGTTCCTACTTTCACCTTTGTTAGAATGTTAGGTTGGTGGATAAAAGCCCATAATTTGCCGTACCTTAGCGAAGTTTTTTTCTCTGAGCCCTAAAAGTTCTGTAATATTCCCGTAATTAACTTCGTTCATAAAACTCACTTCACTTTTCCCATCTTTGACCCCTCCAAAAACCTCATCCTTTGAATTACATTTCCTATTTGTAAACTTGATCAAAATATGATCATCGTCCCAATAATGATATTTTGTATAGGGCTAATAAAAACACAGAAACACATTTTTTTAATGCAAATAAAATTCAAATTTCTATGTAAAAATACTATCAACTACCTCATAGTGACCTATATTTGAGCCCGATTGAAGTTAAGTTGAACTATTCCAGGTCCAGGTTTAATTAAACGCCCCCACCAGGTTATTAATAACACTTCATGCTTTTCAAGCTTCAAAATGTCTATCAATCAACCTTTTTTTTTTCAACAGTGTCACCTGAGAGGTGTTTCTTTCTCGGTCCCATAATGTAGGTATTTAGTAACTGTCTCCCTACGTTTCTTTAATTATTCTCCAGAAATATCAAACAAAGAACAAATATTTTGTGATAAAACCATAAATAGGTTGGGGTTACCTGCTGATGAATATTTGCGTTTATTATCCATTTGAAATTCATAGGTGAACCAGCAAGAAGTTAGTTGTTTCTCCAAAATGATGCAAAAAATTCATCATGTTCATCAAAAAATTATAGGTGCAGATTGAGTGTAGGGATTAGTCCTCTTAAGTCTGGATAGAGAGCTTTATGCGCCTCTGAGTATAAATTTGAAGTTTTACGGGTTTGAACAGACATTAATGTGTAATTTATTAGACTTGAAGACAAGTTTTGTAAATCGATAAATTTTCTTGGATTGGAGCTTTAGATTCCGTCTTAATCGGTTACCAACTTCGTGAGAAATTGGCCTACCAACCTGATTAATAACGTACTTTCTTCAGTGGGCGTTTGTTCTAAACCAAATCTGCTGATTTACTCGGCTGTTCATCTCAAATGATGCTCTTCCTGGTGTCGTGTTAGCGAATTTTTGAAGAAAATGAATTGCAATGGCTTCAAAATTTTTGTAATGCAAATTTTTGACAATTTTCTTCATGGTTTCAGACCATTCTAAAACGATCCTTGAAATTTAACACTTTTTCATATGTATATATATTTATATATTTATATATATTATGTGTCACCCCAGACGATATCTGCCCGTGGAATCGAGATAAAAAATCCAAAAAATGTTTAAAATGTCAATAATATCAAAAGTAGGGATGAGTTCGTTGGCCAGAATTTTTGGCGTACTCCAAGGGGTCAAATTTTGAGAATTTAGTTTCAGAAATCGCTAAAAAACGTGTTTTTTTAATATTTTTGGTGTGAAATATCATCCTAAACATAGGAACATATGGTATATTCGGAATCAGCTTGAAATTTCCTATAAGAATCACCCACAAAATCGGTTAAAATTATTCTTTGAAAATTCGCTCACCAGCTGCATGAATGGAACTTTTTTCTTCTCCTCAACTAGTTGAGTCTTTGAGGTTCTTTGAGGTTCTTTGAGGTCTTTGAGTTTGAGGTCTTTCTAATTTTTCAAACTCGTGGTTCTAGTTTATTCGAAAATTGGACTATATCGGGTTTTAAATCAAATATCAATACTCCTTCTAATGAAGCCAATTTCATTAATTTTGGTTCAAGGAAGGTAAGACACGGACGGATGAATTTCCTAAAATTCAATTCTCGGATTCTATGTACCTATCTAAGGTAGAATGTAATTTTGAAACGTAAAACAGTTTTTTCTCGCTGTTTTCAAAGGTTCCATCTATTCCACTTATACAAGTCAAGTGTGTGTCTGTTTGTACGTCGGTCTGCCTGTCTATTTTATATCAGTTTCAACCAAGTCTTCTTTTCACCATCACTACATGAACACTAATTCATAATACCTACATTACTCATAATTATTATTCTTACCTGTGAAAGCGTTGCAGAAAGGTTTTTTCATTTTCGGTTCAAGTGGTTCTGCAACTTCCCCGGGCCCGGGGTAGTAATACTAGAAACACAGACAAAACAAACAAAGTTACTTTTGCATTAAATTTAATTAGGTATTTCATCAAGGATGTTGCTGTGTTGAAATATTAACCTCTTGTGCTATTTCTGTAGCCTGTGAATGAAGAAGAACGATAATGCCCCAAAAAGTTCCAAATCTTCAAATTTAATCTTCGGAATTTAATTTTTGATTAAAACTCCTTACAATATGCTGCTTACCCTCTTTTGTAAAATAACGTCGTCGGCGTAAATAACGGAAAAAAGCGCAGGCAGCAGTAAGCATGAGTAGATCAGCTGCATATTTACACCTGGAACAGAAAATAATTATCCTCTTTTCAGATATCTTGATTAATCCGGTGCGTTACATAATGTTGGACAATCCACTCCAAAGTCCAATAAATTCGACCTGGATACTTATTGCTTTGTTCAATACAAAACTTTTGTTCATAATCTATTCATGTTGGGGAATTTACATCCAAAACCTAACCCGATCCTGCATCCTAATTTTCAACTAATTTCTTTACTTAGGTACCTGTTTGTATTTTATTACCTACCTAATTCACCATTCATTTTATAGTCTTGATTTGTTTTCTCAAATTGTTCTGAATTCATCTATTTTTGGTTTTGCTTCATTTCTTATTTATCCCTGTACCTCCTCATGCGTGCCTTGGTTCACTAGCTCGCTTGGCGGGACTCAGGTCCTTTGTGCATTATAAGGAAATTCAAATTGAAATTTTTGGTTCCCCCTAATATACAAATTGGAAAGCCGTTGCTTATTATTCAAAACAAAGACAATCCCCTTTTCGGTGTGCATCCGCATCCCAGATTGTGGGATTCCCTTCCATATTCATCTTTCCTTTCATAAATCCTTCCCGACTTCGCTTGTTGTTCTTCAAGATCAACTTCCCAGAATCCGGTTGAGATACCCAACGCATTCCCGACCGCACCGCTCAAGCAGCAGCGCAAAGAGATCTTAAGCTCCGTCTCATATAATAATCCAGGGAAAATTGACCTATCAACTAAAATAAAATATTCTTCAAGAAAAACAGACATAATAAATATCTGATTGGTGAAAATGGAGCGGGAACAAACGACGTTTCAAACCGTTCAATCTTACATAATATTGAGCCAAATTGGAGCGCCAAACTGAAAACAACTGAGTTGTTAAGAAAGCTCTGAAAGAAAGATGTTATTATTGCTCCCTGACTACCGAAGCTTTGTATTTGTGCAAGAAGAAAAAAAAGAATAGACAAAAAATAGAAAAAGTTCCATTCATGCAGCATGAGTTGGTGA
>JAEMON010000012.1:14952878-14964221 GCA_030264115.1 Lygus lineolaris
AATAGCTTCATTTTCTTCGAAAATTCGCTAATATGCGGTTGGAGGGCATTTTACTACTACATTTCTGATTAACAGAAAAAAATTTCCGTCACTTATCGTTTCCAGCCTGTGTAATGGCCCTAATCTGTGGGCAAATGTGGAGGACAGTTGGAAGCTGACCTTATATGGGAAACAAAAAATCAAAGAAGATAAAGAACGTCCTTTTCACGAGAATTACGCCCGGAAGCTGCTGACCAACCACTCAGCAGATGTTTTGTAGATTGAACCGAAATTCCATCAAAACCTCGTAACACAGAATACGCATATGCCCTGGAAGCTGGCACCTTTCATTACAATAGTAATTAAATCAAATTCCAAGGATCAATTCAATTCATCTTCAATTCATCAATTCAATTTCAAGTGCGTATGGTCTGTTGTTGAAAGAGACCGTGCTTATTCGTATGTAGTTGTTTCCTTGGGGCACGAGGAGTCATTTTAATGACGAAATCTACATAAGCCTCGAGCAGTTGGCAGAAACTAGGAGGTGAGGTGAGGTGTTGGGGCTTGGAATAAATTTAGCCCCACTTTCTATCAACACATTCATTCGAACGTTGGGAATGTTGGAATCACAAGAAAGAAAGAACAAAGTTGTGATTACAAATAATAGGTATGAATCGTTCTTCTAGTTCATCCAAATCATAATCACCACTTCAACGGCAAAATGTGATCTATTTGTATAAATACGTTTACATATTTTTACTTTCCTCAGCCCACCTGAAGGTTAATGGAGAGTATTGCCATCAGCAGAAAACCCAATTTCTGAAATACCACCTTTAACTGGTCCTAATCGACATCTGATCAATTTACTCCACGTTTTGGAAAAGTGTATGTAAGTCCGTATGTATGTATCCTATGAAAGGGTTTTTAAAAAAATTGCGATTTCGAGGATTGGTTTCTACATGTCTGAGGATGAGACCCTAAGAATTTCAGTCCTCCAGGTCAATTATTAGGGGGAGAAAATATTCCAAATAGGTGAAAAAACGTCGTTTTTAGCCCATTATTCAGCTTTTCTCCAAACTGCTCTAACGATTTTGATGAAATTCACAGGACTTACTCTTCTAACAAGTAAAAACAAGTTCTAATACCTCTCATCTCCACAAAAATAGATTGACGGCCAATACAGCTGAGGAAAGTAGTGTGAAGCCTCGCACCAGATTTTTTTAGTGTGTAAAAAAGGAGTAAGGTAGGTATTATGATAAAAGGTCTACCAAGTTTGGTGGCCAAAATGAATAAATAGTAGAAAAATAATAAATTTATAATGATATTCATGGTCATGCGTTGATAGTTTTCTAAACTGACAAATATCAACACGATTGAGAATTGTTCCCAAGTTTGTTGACTTGTTTGATTTTCTCCGTGGCTCCCATAGAATGCATAGGTTGCTATGAAATTGATAGAGGATCACCCTGCGGCCGACCTTTTTCAACTACACTCCAAATTTACCCCGATATCTGCCCAGATAGGTGGGTAAACGTGTCGAACCTCTATCAAATTGTATCAGACAGATTACCTACATCTTAATGAGTATCGGATCGCAGAAATGTGTTACGTAATACGTAGGACGTATTTTTTTGCCACCAGTATCATGCTTTTATAGGTGTATCAATGGCCATCTCGTGAGAACGTATCTCACTCACTAAAATCAGAAAGCACACGAGGATTCCAGATAATGAAATATGTTAATGATGAAACAGATTGTGTTTGAAATACTCATAACCAGTATTATGGTTGAATATAGCTGGTCAAGGCTGGAGATAGTAAATCTGGTGGTAGGTACATCATAATTTCCCCCTTCCCTTCTCTACAAGAAAGGTAGGTGGTGACGGTACTTCATAGTCAACCCGGTCCAGCCATTGTGTAATAAGATCAGGCGATAGCTCTTGAATGTAGTCCACCATCCCAGGGAGGCCGTATAATTGATTACCATACCATTGATTAGGCCGTAAAATAACATGGCGGGAACTGAATCGCTCAGGCGATCAGGCGCTGTTGACAGCTCTGACGTACCGTCACAAGCTTAACCGAAGAAATTAATGTTTACCTTCTCACCTGGTTTCTACAATTACTTTCATAAAAGGGTGTTTCATCTGGACCCCTCAAGCTTCATTTATATGGAAGGAAACTACGAAATACCCCTGAAGCATTTTGACTTCAAGACTGAGAGAAATGATAAAATACAAAAATACTAAAATATAAAACTATAACCTATTACGGAACTAGTCATACACGGACTTCCCTCTCTCTGTGACCTACAATGATGTTTATTTAATAAGAAAAAAAACTATATTTTCTTTTGGTGTTGAGGCGTGCCTCCTGATAGGCCGGTAAGTGCCCCTCTTTGATTGCCACTGCGTGATTTTTTCCCTCTTTCAGGTCTTGACAACCACATTTCATCGATGTTCCTTAAGACGTTCCATCGATCAAAAATCTCAGATTTAAATTTATACCTTTGTTTCGGTCAGTTCGATGGACTTAATTAAAGCCATATTCTGCCACAAATTTGTTTACATTATTGAGCCGAAGAATGCAGTTAGAAAGGAAGCTAGTACGCGAAAAGTTCCATTACGATTTTTCAAAAAAATAATTCTTCGGGAATTCATCGAGGTGTACCTGAATAAGAATCATTATTATGAAACATAATTCATTTCGATGAGGACCGCAAACGGACAGGGAGTAATTGAGTAATATATATTTCTCGAATATTCGCTTATTCAGCGATGCTACACGACTGAAGCGCAAGCTTGGATCGAACGTTACTTTCTGTTTTATGGCCAAACCTCGATACTAAATTATTTACTAACAGATTTCACATCATCGTAAGAGTGAGGACAAACTTATGATGTATTACCACCCAACCCTGATTGAACCTCTCTGATTCACTTTCTCTGTCATGAAACATAGATTGTGGATTCTTTCCAATTGGGATTCGAACTTCGGTCCTCTGGGATGTAAAACATAGTGACTTTGAACGAATTGTTCAATTTAAGTCGTCAGTCTTTGTTGAAACGAAGTACCTAATACCCTACCTGTACCTGTTCCACCCTCTCTTGGAATGTCCTTACACCAAACTTGTTCCTTGGTTGGCACCTTGTGACTATTTTGGTATTTTTTCCCAAGTTACTCTTACTGGGCGACAACTTGTGGACCACAAGGATTCCTCATCACATTTAGAGGGTGTCTGAAGACTCAACTCTTGAAGATCTTCCCTAAATATTATTAAATTCACACTTGTTACAGCCCATCGTGGATCGATTTCTTCTATGTTTCTGTCACTATGTGAGTGCCACCACACTTTTCTATATACCTCCGTGACAATATTCCATGTTTCGTGGGTTTCCCTCATTATCATGTTTGTACCATAATTCAGATACTACGAAAGAGAGAGTGTCTATTGATTCAGTGAACAATTCAACTGGTTAGTGGAAAAAAGCACGAACGTTTCGAATCCTAAGAATGGATTCTAAAAATTGAGCTCAAGGGAATAGAATAGGCTACTTTTATGAGACGCATATGGTGAAACCAACATTGGGCCTTATTGAGGTTGTTAGGCCCTCTGCCACCACACATAATCAACTCCGAATTTATTGTTCTTCGTCATTTCATGCTTTTTCGGTTAAAAAAAAAAAAAAAAATCTGTATTCAACAATGACGAGGGGCTCATTAGGGACTGAACAACCCTCAGAAAATTATTGTATGTAGTGAGTGGAGGGGTGGAGCTTTATGAACAAGTTTTTCTTACTTTTTGAACAGTTGTGAGGATTTTCCCTGTATTCAAGAAGTGGAATTTGACAATTCTAATTAGAAAGCATACCTTCTGATCTGGGCCGAACAGGTCACCGGGGGAGATTTTTTTTGCGTAGTTCAAGCCATTTCCTCAATTTAATATGGGCCATAATATTGACTGTAGTACAATGACTGATTTTGATATAGAGGTGAATTACCTACTCATATTTGTACAGAATAAATACAGGGGCGGAACAAAGTTCCCAGGTTCATTTTGGTGGGTCTGATATAGTATGATATAAACTTCTAATTTACCCTTTATATTAATTAGAGTGCCTTCAATCCGGCAGGGTTCCATCTACATTTGTATTACAGTTGAGTAAAATGCAGTGCCTGAAGATGTCAAATAATTTTGACGAAAGCTCGGAAGAGAAGATTATTAGCGAATTTTCGGAGATCATAAGGAGATCAGCGGGTCAAAAAACTAGGCTAGGCAACTTTTGTAAATTTTCTTCAGAGCATTTTGAATGCTAATAGTCACTATCACTATTTGACTAGATCTAAAAATTAAAATATGCGCCAAAATGTCAACAAATGGTTTCAAATTCGAATAACCAACCTTTTCGAATTAAAATTGATCGCCGATGTTAAAAAATTACTTCAAAAACATTCATGAATTCTAATGTTCCTCATCCACAGCTTTTCAAGTATTTCCGAGTGGGTGTACAGTCAGTAGGCTATCATTTTTCACCGGCCCCCAATCATCGATTAGGAGTAACGTGTGAAGCCTGAAAAGCGCTTTGAGTTGGGTAGTGACAAATGGATGGATGGCAAATCAAATATTTGCATGTCAATAGAGAGAATCGGTCCTCTGAAAAACGCGTGGCGCGAAAAGTCCAGAACAGATCCATTGTTTCCCAATTGTCATCTGAGTTGTCAGGGATGTCACTCTCGACAATCTTTTTTTGTCAATAAGAGGGTTTTTGCTAACCTATCATTTTCAATTACGGCCCTTCTGAATATAACACTGAAAATAATATTTGAAGCGCTCCAAATTGTGATATTTTGTGACACAAGGTAGGCATTATTTCATAAATTTTTCGAAAGATTGAACCTATTGCAATGGATCCACCAGCCTTCAATAAGAATCTAGTCGATTATGAAATTCTTCATGATGTGAGTAATACGTTGAACAGTAATCTGAAACCTGCCCAAAAATTGAAAACAAAATAAATTTAGTAGTGAATAGTATAAATAGTTGGTGGATGTAGCGCACTTGTTTAAACCTGAATAAAATCTTCGCCAAGCCTTCTAGTCTCCCTTCAAAGTTGAATTACTCTGTAAGGTGGTTTTAAAGGATCAACATTAACAACTATTAACATTAACTTCTAAGAGAGATTTCTCCGAAATTGGGTGTTACCCGGTTTTTGTTCTGGTCTCATTTTATGGGTAATTTATCCCTCTAACATCCTGTTAGAATCAGCTGCGACAATGTGCGATCTGAATAGGCAATAGCAAAAACTCGCAGAATCGTAATTCATTACTTGTTTCCCGCTTAATGATTTTTTGTATTTCGTCGCTTAAGAAGCAACACTCATGAAAATTCGGTTTCATGAAAATTAGGTTTTGACTGATTCTTATATTCGACTTCTCACGTTGCATCGACTGGTTAGCTCAAAATTGCTTCAACTAGACTACAAAATCGAGAAATACTCGAAAAACATAACACCCCCATCGACCTCAATACCTCAATTACCTATTAGGACAACGCCCCGTCCGTATCAACCTAAATTTCCTAATTTCTTTAATAAATACTTTTTTCAGTATTGACGACAACCGGAAGGCAAGAAGTGACTGAATAACGGGAAACAAAGGGACAGGTGATCAAAAACTGGATTCAGTTTTTTCCTTCTCCTGAAAAAATTGGGATTTGGTTCATAGGGCATGTTGCTTCTTAAGCGACGATTAGTTTTCATCTGAATGTTTACAAAACGTTCAAAAATCACACCGTGAGCTATTTGATGCTGTTAAGGACGTCCTCTTTGACGATTCAGAAGAAAGGAAACATTTAGCAATTGTTTGGGATTTTTGAGATTTTAGGTTTTTTTGAAACAATAAAATTTTAATGCGAACAATTTTCAAGCGCCCTAATTGTTGTCCTTTGAGCTAATCTTTTCGAGTCTTGAGATAATTTTTTGTGTGCAAAATTTGGAATTTTCACTCGTTAGGAATACTTTTTTTCAGTTATCCCTCGAAATGACTAGAAATCACGTAATTATTTAAGACCCACAATAAAATTTTGACAATTTGAGTTTAAAACCTCTATTCACAACCTCGAACCCGTTTACAAAACCAAATTTGAACGCGATCCGATCGTTATTTGATTTTTGGCCAGGTTTCTCGGTGTTTTAGACCACTGTGCGTTTTGGTACTAGTGACTCCTCGGAAGGTAGGTAGCCTCACCTAACACAAATTAGCTCCAATCGGAAAATGGTGCGGTGTGATAACGAGGTGGCCGGTAGGATGTGGGTTGGCTTGCTTAGAATATTCACGTGATCGGATTAGGAAATCAATTGAACCCGCAAATCATGTGCTACTCGGAAGCGGCAAGTTGACGGGCAGGCTGGAACGCTTCGTCGGATAACTACCGTGTTTCTCTGCATAATAACTACTCAAAAATGGCCAGACAGCTGTAAAAACTTGAGCTCAAGCAATGTCTTTGCGCAAGCTCATTAAATACAAAATGTTAACCATATTGTGCTGCAAGTGCGCATATAATTTTTCTTTCTTTATAATCGTCATACATCAATTGCTATAGTTTTCATAGCATTTTACCATGCCTGACCATTCTCCGTAAACGCATAATTTAATAACTAATTTCGAGCAGTTTTAGCTATTTTTGATTTGGAAAATTCGATCAGAACTATTTTATGAACATACCACACGCATGTTTCTATACATGAAAATTTTCAGCAAAACCTCGTAAATAAGAGATTTTGGACACATTTTGCGTCCATTCGTTCGATAAAATTATATTTTTATCGCTATTTTTTCACTATTGTGAATTTGTTGTCACTACTAAAGTCAGAGGATACCGTCTGGGTTCGTTCATATGTACATACGTTATCTGCATAAGAAAAATGTTAAACACCATGATTCGAATGTCATTTGTATTTCAAAATGCATTTTTATCCGACAACCTAAAAGTTCAGACCTAGGATTACACCATTTTACGAAAACTTATCAATTGAGCGTAACATATTCAGTGGTTTTTGTCCAATATCATGAACAATATAATCCCTGATTTACATCAGCTCATATAATCTTCCTGCCTGACAAGGTTTAAAATGCACAATTTAAAGATAAATGTCCTATCCAAAGTATTTTTCTTTAAAAACTTTGAAAACGTTTTTGGCAGTTAAATGGTTAATAACCGTTCATATATTGGTGTAAATCCTGATCAGCATGGAATTCCTGGTAAGATCTCTAGGAAGTATATAAAATAGACATTTTGTCACTTGCGGTTTTAGACTGCTTCAACGCGGTAGTCAGCAATAAATGTGTGATATACGAAATACATATGTATAGTGGCCATACTGTTCACCCTGTGCAATCTTCATATTAACACTTTCCTTAAAATTATCAATTAACATTCAACACTCTGACGGTGTCTTGGAAAACTTCGAAATAAGTTTAAAATTGAAAATCCGCACAGAAATCCGGCAGACGAGAGCGTTAATCTCGTTTGATGTTCAAGAAACCTCATCAGAAACCCTTTCCTTTGAGGTGAAAGGAGCCGCGACGTTAAAGAAGGTGGTTAAGTTAACGGATTAGAACTTATTTCAACGTATAACTTCCCTTCTTCCTTTGGGGGACTATATTTACACATGAACCGACACGTTCGAAACCGCACACTCTATACAGCACGCAGAAGGGAAACTGTTCCATTATAAACCAAAAAGAGTATTCTAGCCCGTCGAGACTAGAGAATTTCTACGATGATTTGTAAATCTCCATATTGTTAGATACTAGACCATATCAGGCCTCGACGCAGTGGCCACTTATATCCTATTGACACCTTTTTAGGCACGGCCCACAGTGGGTAACGTCAATTTGATCAAAACACCTGTGCGATCCATATATTTCCATGTATTTTTTCACGCTGAACTCATTTCTACCATTAGTTTTTTCCTAGGTCCATCAGTTCCCAAGAAAAATCCAGCCGGTCGTGCTATCCGCAGTTGGATAAATGCATCCGATCAATTCAAGTTGATCGTATTCACATTGGTCGGCGATAGTCGGTGGTGGTGTGTCTAGCTGAGTTAAATTGTTTTAAAAAAAAGTCCCATTCATGAGTTGATGAGCGAATTTTCAATGAATCATTTTAACCATAACCATGAATCATTTTTTAAATGTTCCCATGTTTAAGATGGTAATTTACAGAAAAAACCTCAAAAAACGCAATTTTTTTGCGATTTTTGACTCTTAATTTTCTAAATTTGAACCCTTGGAGTACTCCAAAAATTTTGGCCAACGAACTCATCATTTCTTTTGATATTATTGACATTTTGAATCGGATTTTTAGCTCGATCCCTCGGTCAGATATCGTCAGGAGTGACACATATTATATAAAAATAAAAAAAATAAGCATATATTTACTTATAAAAAAAGGTAAATTTTGGTTTTAAAATCCTGGTTTTAGAATGGTCTGAAACGGATTTCCATGAAGAAAATTCTCAAAAATTTGTATTATTTAAATTTTGAAGCCATCGCAATAGGTTCCTTTTTTTCGAAAATTCTCTAAAATTAATGGGTTTTGAGGAAGAACTTATAAACGAGGTGAGGTGCCATGATTTTTGGTGGGACAAAAAAAAGTGACTCCTACGAAAATCGGGCAAAAACAGACCGAGCTTGGCAGGCTGTTGCTAACAAATTGAAAAAAACCCAAGTAAGTTATTTAATTCAATTTTAATTTCACTATTTTTCAATTCAAAAATTGTATAAATTATGACTTATATTAACTGTAAGGGGTATACAAATTTTGTAAGGTAGGTATACATTTAAGCGTTTCAGTTGGCGAAATAGATAGTGAATAGTTCTCTGGTGTTGGTTGCTGTTCTTGGTGGGTTATTGGTGCCCCGTGGGTTGCGCAGGACAATATTTCTTCCAAGCGGGTTGGTTTACAGAAATTTGTGACTTGCTGCATTCTGGTTCAATCGGCCTGCAGATGTAGTCAAAAGTTGCTGCTGACATCCTGGTGTACTGATAGAAGACATCCTCTTGACTTCGCAGCTCGCAATACAGGTGTTGAAACCACCAAGTTTGGCACACATTTTGAACGTATTTATTTGACCGCATTCCGTGTCGATTCGTTGCAGGTTGTTGCAGTTCCACAGCTGTGAGGTAAATGTTTCCGAATAACAATGCTGCATCCTCGTCATCCATCTTTCAATTGAGTTCACAAAATTTCCGAGCAACAATCTGCTGGAAACGGAGACAATCCTAGTCGCACGACTGGGCATCAACGCCCGGTCGCGTAAACAGACGTTATATTGGTTGTACTCGTACATGGTCGGGATTCAGATAAAAAAGGTTGTAAGGAATTACATCATTCCACTATATTTCTAAGGTTTCGGGTCACAACGGACCCATCTTCAGGAACAACCTACGACCAGTACACAATAAAGCAATCTTTAGGATTGTCAGTCTAAAAAACCTAACTAAACACTAAACTGAAAAAAAAAAAATAATTATAAAAAAAGAGAAGTAAATACCTGTAAGCAGGAGTAAGTATACGTGGGGGACTGTTGTGGTATTTCCTCTTCTTTTTTTAATTGTTTTTTTTTTCTTTAGTGGTTGAAAAAGCGTGACATGTATACTTACTCCTGCTTACAGGTATTTACTTCTCTTTTTTTTATAATTCTTTTTTTTTTTTAGTTTAGTGTTTAGTTAGGTAGGCTATGGATTGATGTAATTTCTTACCAACCTTTTTTTAATCTAAATCCCGACCATCCCTAACCAATAGCAACTATGCAGCCGACTAACTCTATACCTCGTATAAATAGTCGTTCGCTAGTTACAGTCTGTCCAAACCCGGAGCGGCTGTGAGTTAAAGGGACAAATCAGGTAAGACTGACAGTATGTGGCAACACAGCGCGTCGACAGGTCATTAACGACCCTACTTCTACTTTGTCAGCACTATTCGAGACCGCGGTTTACGAATTTGCGGCTGAGAAATGGAAACCATACGTAGAGCACTCCAAAAAAATAGTAGATAAATTCGTGGGAAGAAGAAGGCTTAGCTGAAGAATCAATGGAACAGTTTGTAATCACACTCACGGGCGACGACGATTCAGATGATGATTGGGAAATCAGCGAATCAGAAGATGAATTGTTGGATGAAAATTATGACTTATGTACCCAACGGATGGTAGTTAGAATGTATTTTCCTTCATTTACTGTCGTGTATTTATTCTATTGATTTTGAATAGGTAAATTATGATTACCTTGTAAATTCAACTTCAATCACAGCATTTAATATTATTTCGTAACACCTACCTATTCAGTTTGAAACCTAAATTAGTTTTCATCACAAAGAGAAGAAAGGAAAACTGCTGCATGACGTAAGTACCTACCTAACTGGAATTTTTTACATAGTGTTTACACTAATTTTTTTCAAATCTTTCTGAGGAATTCGAATTCGTCTATGAAAATGCAGAAATGCAGAAATTAAAAAGTTCTACATTCCAAGAGGGCGTTATGAGTCATGACTCAACCCCATTGAGAAAGTGGTGAAATAGGCTGAGCAGAGAGCAGAGGGGCTCTGGAGCTCAACGTTGCCAAGAAGTTCAGGGACCCCATGTAGTCCAGAGCTGCTCTGGGTTTGCAAAGACACACATTTTGATCGTACGATGGTAGTACGACCATCGCTGGTCGCATGGTCGTACGATGGAGGCCCAGCTAGGACGTACTGTCACTCTAGACCAAATGTTTAATTACAATTGTAATAAATGCATGGTAGCTCGAATGAATTACAATTATCATGAAGAGCAGAACTGTATCTTCTTGTGACAATGAACAAGAAAATTATGTTATGTTCAACGATCTGTTGAACGTAACAACTTGAAAAGTAAATCACTTTATAAAATGGTTCGTAGTCACCGCACAAAGTGGTGTGTTCGGTAGGTACCTACGTACATGCTGAGTTGCCAATGAATTTTTATTGAAATCCACCCACCTGTCTCGATCGCCCGTTTCAATCGCACGCCCTTTTCGAGGCGAATTTCCTTCAATTACCTTCGACAGGAAGTGTCTGTCTGGTGAAACTCATATGCGCCTGCGTGAGGAGATGATACATGCGACAGTTTGAAAAGATCTTTATTGCGTTTCGTCATTTTCTGGCTGTTTCCAACCTCATCTTTCTTCTCGAGGAAAGCGATTACAATATCGTCGCCTCTTTTCTTCTTGATTCTGAAGCTCTCTCCCTTTCTTAACCAGGAAATTTAGTAGGAAAATGTTTGAAAATAGGTAGTGAATCCATTTTAGCTAATTTTCGAAAAAAATGAAGCTATTGCAATGGCT
>JAEMON010000012.1:15006547-15025801 GCA_030264115.1 Lygus lineolaris
CCTTTCCTTCCCTCAGTTGCGTTTGAGCGTCCATAATGGAGGAAGTTTCAATTGATACAATAATATTTCGTCGAAGGCAACGGCGTAAACAAAAAAGTGAAGAATGTGTTTTAGTGAAATAAATTGAAGGAGGAGGGAATTCGGCATTTTTTATCATCTACAACCTGATCTTCAGAACGACGAGAAGAAATTTTACAATTTTTTTCGGATGAGTGAAGAACTGTTTTTAATACCACTGGATTTGGTGGGACCTGACATCTCGAAACAGGATAATAATTAAGTACAGAAAGTGTACTTTCAGAATTCAGTGTACCGTCTACTGTTCATTCACGACTGACGGACGGACGAAGATTCAGACAAGCCGAATCACCTGCAAGCTTGAATCGGGGCGGATTGAACCGGATTCGGCTGGTGTGAAGGCGGCAACTGAGTTTGTGTGCATTCGGGTTACCGAATCTTGGCGAATCAGATTCGCCTTGATTCGGATTCGTTTGGTGTGAAGGGGGCCTAAGCCCCTACCTAACATTTTATTTCTCTTGAAGATTGGAGATATTCTTTTAGTTTTATTCCTTGATACAAGTGTCAACCCGAGACCTTTCTCAGCCTTCAAAATTAAGATATAATTGTTGCTTTGTGGTTCTACAATAGAAATTTGAACAGATAATGTTTCTCTGAATTGGGTAACTTTTCTTTAATTTTGAATTTATTATCAACTGAACTCACAACTAGTACTTACCTCTTTAGAAATCAGTTTGCTTACATCCCAAACATCGTAGGTTAGTTGAATCAATCTAGGCTTGACTTGCAGTAGAGATCAGAGCAAGATATTTACCTCATAGGACACGAATGTCCTTTCTACAAAACAAACTGGTATGGGTCTTGTTGCAAAGGAGTCGTAACCAATCTTTACCTTAAATCAAAAGCCCTAGACTCACCACGCAACAAAAGTTTTTTATCAAAGAACACAGGAATAAATTATAAAAGAAAAATGAAAAATTAACGCAGAAATACCTAATGAAAATTCAGGTGAAACATAAAGCCCAACGGGAAACTCACGGGTAGGGAAAACCAAAAAAAGTAGACTTCACTTCCTACTTCCATGTGCAGGAAGAAGACACATGGAGGTACTGAGAAGAATCCGGCTGCATTGGAAACCCACTGACGAGTGGGTCGAATAGCTTCTATACTTCTTGTCCATGAGACAAGAGGGTATCAGTATACTAGGATAATATCATATTTTACAGGACTCTCAGCCGGGTCGAACTGTTGCTGATTAGCTTTGGGTCTAATGCCTTGAAACTGCTGGGACACCAGAGATGGCTGTTCCGTTAAAAAGCAAGACAGAAATAAGCTGATATTGCAAAGTTCGAAAAACTCCAAAAATTGGAGAACACCTAATTTCAATAGCATTTCAGGAGTTAAATTTATGATGGAACCAGGTATTTCTAAAAGAAGCAAAAAATGCAAGGCTACGTTAAAAGAATAAACAAATTATTATTGCTCGTATTATTTGAAATTTCACCTATTAGAATGTGGATGCTGTGCTTATAGAAGTAATTAAGGAAGTCTGTCTTCTCCGTCTTGTTGATGGAAGCTATCATGTTCTCGGGGTCAATGAGGATACGGAGAATGCCCATGAGTTGGACGGCTCTCCCAAGCTCCGGGTCTGTATCACACATCATCTGCTCCATTATAACGTTGAGGAGAACCAGGTCCTGGAAAATGCAAATATGGACTCAGTTCATCGTGCATACTTGAATACATAGGTAAAAGAAACATGAAACATCGATAAATAAATTATTGTAATATTGGTGTATGCGCTACTGGACTTGACAATGTAACATAAATTATTCCAAAATAAATTATTCGAATAGGAATAGAACTAATTAAAATAACCACAAAATTGGAAGTTAAGCAATAATTATAATATGGCACATTGTCAAGAAGAGGTTAGAAATGGATGGTCTTGGATGAAGCAACTAACCCCCTGATGTTTCTTCAACTGTTCTACTTCAGATAAGTTCAGTCTGCCTTGTGTGCCCAATCCAGTGTAGGTAAACACCATCTAAGATAAAGATAAGAGTAAGAGTAGGGTTAGAGAGAGTACAGACGAGTACTAGTGAGTGGCGTCCTATTATTTTCGATCTGGGTCGGACGAGGACTACACTCAACTGAGAGAAAAAAAAACAAAAAACAAGTACAAATCCGTTTCAGACCACCCCGAGTCCAAATCCATGAAAAAAGCATAGGTAGGTGAATGCCTGTGTGTGTCTATGGGTGTGTGTGACAAAATCTTGTGTGCGCTCCCCCAGGGCGTAGTTCTCAAGCGATTTTCGTGCTTTTAGCGAATTTTCGAAGAAAATGAAGTTCGAAGAAAATGAAGCTCGTATTGCAATGGCTTCAAAATTTTTGTAAGGCAAATTTTTGAACATTTTCTTCATGGAAATCCGTTTCAGACCATTCTAAAACGATTCCTGAAAATTAACACTTTTTTATATGTATATATTTATATATATGTTTATGTGTCATTCCAGACGATATCTGCCCGAGGGATCGAGATAAAAAATCCAAAAAAATTTTAAAATGTCAATAATATCAAAAGAAAGGTCAAGTTCGTTGGCCAGGATTTTCGGAGTACTCCAAGGGGTCAAATTTTGAACATTTAGTTTCAAAAATCGCTAAAAAACGTGTTTTTGCGGTTTTTGGTGTGAAATAGCATCTGAAACATAGGAACATATGGTATATTCGGAATCAGCCTGAAATTTCCTATACGAATCACCCACAAAATCGGTTAAAATTATTCTTTGAAAATTCGCTCACCAACTCATGCTGCATGAATGGAACTTTTTGTTTTAGTTCGACTCGGAGAACTGTTTAGTTGTGCACTACGTCGCCGGATTTTCGGAATTTGCAATTGGATGGGGGTGGGGAGAGGGGGTTGATGCTGGGAACGAGTTTGTTGGTAAAATCTTGTGTGTGCTCGCCAGGGCCTGATTCTTAACCGACTTGCTTGCTATTTTTCGTTTTTTTCTTCTAGACTTTGGAATCTCTCTAGTTGTGCACCACGTCACCTAAATTTCGCATTTTTGCATTTAACTGAATCTTGTGTGCGCTCTCCAGCGCCTTAATTCTCAACCAATTTGCTTCTTCCCCCCCCCCCCCCCCCCCCCCCCCCCCCCCCCCCCCCCCCCCCCCCCTTTTCCCACACATACCGACCCAGCCATGGGCGGGAACCATTCTGTCACCATGGTGTGCCGACACACGGATTCTCGTGTTGAGTATCGATGATCATAGATTTCGGAATGCTGTTCAGTTTCCGAACATATCTCGACGCCAATATGCTCTGGCGCCATGGTACCAGACTGACACTACAGGGTGGCGCCACACGGATTCACGTGTTGGGTATTGTTGATCATGAATTTTGGATGGCTGTTCAGTTTCAAGACAATTTTCTAGGGGACGTCCCCTGAAATACATGCATTACTAAACTATATGGTCAAGAATTGACTCATTATTCAGAATCTGGCGGGAGTCCAGCCCATGGGCACGACCATTTTCCGTACAGCCGGGCGAGCTTGATCACATCTTGATGGGAAACACCAATGTGCACGTTCAGCCCTACAGCCTGTAGTTCATATATGGGTCATTCTAAGGAAAACGTGAAACCGGTTGTCCAGTGTGTTTGCTCCTGTAAGGGACTGTCTTTTTTAATTTTTTATTTTTTCAAATTGTAGGTATTCAAGAGTTCTAACTCGAACTTGAGCAATCCAATGAATAAATACTGTGAATTTACATGAAAATTTATCAAAACTACTCTAAATGTCACTACTTCACCGTGTCCCGACCCAACCTGTACAACTTTGTTAATATCTGGATGTTTCATGATTCTTCCATTCCCACTGAATGGTGTTGTTCCTCGAACTCTACAGTCCCCAAAACTCGAGTGAAATATTTTTAATTAGCTATGCTCCATTTTATGCAGCATGAATTGTGTTTGTCCCAAGGATTTCGGTCACTAATTCACGACTGCAGTTTTTATGGAACAAATTCAAATATCCCGCTTCCCGGGAGGCTGTTGGCGGCTCATTGTAACCATCAACATCAGGGTAATCTCCAGTAAGAGTCTCAACGGCCTCCAGTTGAGTGTAGACTTTCAGCGAGTGTTTATGTCCATCAAATCGTGGTAGTGTTTTTTCTCCAGTCACACCTTCACTGGCTGTTTCTTGAGTTAATTTCAAAGATTCTTTTTTACCTCATTCTGCCTCAATGAACTCTGGTATTGCACGACAGATGAGCGTTTTTCCTTTTTGAAAAGGTTGCTGTGGTTGGGAAATAAATTAAAAAAACCTGATGTTTGTCACAACTTCATTTGTCACTACTTCACAAGTAGGAATATACCAGCCGTATGATGAATGAAGTAGTGACAGGTGTGTTGTGTTTCCCATGGAGGAGCCAAACCACTCAAAAACATCTAGCGCAAGGTTTCACACTACTTTCCTCACTCGTAAAAACCTGAAAATGGCTATTTTTGCGGATTTTAACTCTGATTTTGGCCTCATTCTAGTTTTGTGGAGATGAGGGGTATTGGAACTTGTTTCTACTTGTGAGAAGAGTAAATCCTGTTAATTTCATCAAAATCTTTAGAGCAGTTTGGGGGAAAAGCTAAAAAATGGGCTAAAAACGATTTTTTTCACATTTTTGGAATATTTTCTACCCCACAGCCTCCAGAACAGTAGAACACGAGCAAGTTTACTCTTTTTTTCCATGGGAATACTGATAAGTACGGAAGAAGTCACTACATTTACAAAGTCACAACTTCATATTCATATCATTAATTACATAATTTCTTCAATTTTGGAATAAATTTATATTTTGAGATTTAGAGAGATTTAAGCGCGGACAATGATCACGTATGGTGACTAATTAATCTATGAACCTGGAATTAAAAAAAATGGAGCCTCAAAACCGACTTTTATTTTTGGAATGAAAAGGTAGTCAGATTTCACGTTTTCCTGAAAATGACCCATATGTTAAATTGCAAATGAAAAACCGGCCCTTAGAGGTTCGGGTCTTACGTCATCAGAGTTTTGGGTTTCCTGGAGTGTGTGCTCCCTCACGACGGACGGTGAAAACTCCACGAAATATGTCAATATGTCGATCGAAGCGGTTTTGGTCTGAACGTCGTCACAGGACAACGTGATTTCCAAAGCTGGCAGTATCCCCAGAGACGACAACGTCTGTAAAGCAATAAATTGCATTATGAGATTGAGAAAACAATGGCAGAACACTACGAAAAGGTATTTATCCAGCAATGCTAATTAGAATGCTTTGATTATTCCTGGTACACCTACTAGTCGACATACACAGTTGCTCTTCATATTAAATTTTGGTTCACAACTCAATGAAATTATGTAACACCGGAAAACTCAATGAATATTACAGATTTTCACGGCAGATTGTTGAATTTTCTCGGGGAATTGGCTTTAAAGTTTACTGCTACCAACCTTGTAAAAAGATTCTTTTCCTTGAGGCTGAAGATTCTGAGAGAAATTACAGTATTCCTTGATGAACAGAACTAGATCCCTTCGCTTGAGAGGAGGCGTTGTCTCGTCCGTTATGAGGGCCAATATGTCGCTTAGCAATTTATCATCCTCCTGAAAAAAGGTGTTCGGCGAAATTCAGGACAATTAACGTAACAGACTACAGTTAACGTACGTCTTAGTAGCTTAAAAATTGCTGAGTTACAGCATTATAAATTTTGCTAATAGAAAAACGATTTAATGTCTGGATTGGGCTATTTTGTATCGATTCAGTTCGATGTTTTTGGGAGACTCCAAGGAACAACTTTCCATACTTAGCGGGAAATCGACATTTTCGACTTCTATCTAGATTTTGACGTTTATCTGGTCCATTAGTAGATTAGTAATTGAGGGTGCGAAAAGTAATTCAATCACAACTTATCGTATAAAAGAGACGAACCTGGATGAGAGTAACGATTTCCACCTTGTTAAAAAATATGAAACTCGACAGAGTAGAGAGCATATTATCTTCGAAGACAGACGGGGTTGGAAGGACGACGTCTTGGATGTACTGAACGCGGTAAGTCTGATGGATTTTCGACAGAAGCTCGGTGTTTGAGATCGGTATCACTTCTTTGAATCTGCAAGATATTGACGATATTAGATGATGATATTATGGAAATTAAAATCAAATCGAGATACACATCAGTTACATGCATACATACTTAGCACCATCGAAATTGATAATACGCGAAAATTATTGCGCAAGCAACAAATTTTACAAGAAAGTAAAGCAACGCCTACTAGTTGGAAGGGCAGGATTGGTAGGAGGGGGTATTTTTTCCTTCAGTGGGAACATAAATATGTAGACCTAGTACTCAACCTAAAACGGCTATTCATGTTTTTGACATTTTCATGTCTTTGCTGTGGCACACAAACAAAATTATGTTACGTTACGTTACGTAACGTGACATTGTACAACAACCGTCCAGTTCTGACCATTTCCGCTTACAACCGAGTCGTTCTGATATGGTATGTGGGCCCTTGAGGGACTTCTGAACACCTTCTTGACAAATCGAGAGGTCCAGATCAGCTGAATGGCTCCTAAAGCTAATTTCTCTCCCATCAGCCCTACAAAGTTGAAATTCAGTATGCAGCCTCCTTGAGACTCCTTCTTGACAATTCGTGAGGTCCAGATCAGCTGAGTGGCTCCTAAAGCAAAGGAGAAAGTTGAAAGGGAAAGAAGGAGGGGGAGAAAGACATGAAAATGTCCCAATGCGTTGCAGACTTGTATGCAAGCGGTTTCTGGATCTGGATTCAGCTGATCCGAAAATGGAGCTCTCAGATCAGCTGAGTCGAAAATGGAGCTCTCAGATCAGCTTAGTCGAAAATGGAGCTCCCAGATCAGCTGAGTCAAAAATGGAGCTCTCAGATCAGCTGAGTCGAAAATGGAGCTCCCAGATCTGCTGAGTCGAAAATGGAGCTCCATTTCTCTCTGGTTTGTATGCTTCCAATGCTGGTGATGATATATTTCATAAAATAATTAGGTACATTAATATAATCATCACTCCTTTGTAAATAATTATACTATTTTCCAAAGGAACTTGAAAATATACATATTTGTTGTTGCAATTTCCGACCCTGAAACATTTAAATTTGAACCCCGAGAATGCGCAAAAATATGTCTTTCGATCTCATCGTTCCCTTCCACAATACTACATATTTGACGCAAGTCATAAGTGTGAACTTCGAGTTACATTCAGAACACTAAAATTGATTTCCACAGGGGAAATATCTTTGAAAAATTGCTCACAATTCAAGTGTATATATTGATAGAAAAAACCCAAAGTCATGGTCAGGACACGGGATGGATGGTGGTCATTTGTAGAGGCCCTACGTTCCTCCAAGGAGTGACAGGATAAATACCTATAAGAAGAAGAAGACTGATAGAGAAGATTCTTACTTTGACATCGTTCTGAGGTAGTGTCTATGTCTCTTGGGAGTTGGCGATGACGGATCATATTCTAAGCATCCAACCACATCGAAAATTGTATCCTCTGTAATAATAAGAACATTAAATTGTTACACATACAAATTTGTACGTGCTCAACACTTGAAATTTAATTCCTATTATCAATAATTCGCAATAATTATTAACATATTCAGAAAAAATTATCGAAAGAAGTAAACCTCTCTTAATTTTTCATGCAGTCTTAAGAAGGTAACACAAATGAGGAGAACTAAATTCTAAAAAAAAAAAAAAAAAAAAGATCGACAAAATACCAACAATAAATTTTAGTCTACTGAATAAATTTTACACAGAATCTGACGAATCGTTAGTATTAATATAGGCAACCCTGCGTCGGACTTGTCCCCAATTTTACTAGCTTGAGACAAATTATTTAAATAATTATTGAGAATCTTGACTGTAATCACCAAGGGGATATTGTATCCTACCTGCAAACATAACTTCGAATAAGGCATTCTTGTTGAGAAGGAAAATGTTCTTGAATATTTCGTAGAGAGTGTGGAGGCCTTCGATGTTCTCCAAGTCCTCGCACATGTGGAACATGTTGAGGAGTTTCCTGATGTAGCCTTCAGTTTCGAGGGCGGTCGCAAGTTTCTCCTTGCGAGTCGGCATCGTGAGGCAGCTTCCAATGAGCTGAAGGGCGTAAAAATATGGTGTGAACCAAATTAGACATTTACAGTAGAATACAACAGAAGTAGAATTCATGACCCATGGTTTGCTCTTTTAAAGGGAACCTGGATGAAACCGACACACCTGTGATGTTAAATTAGGTCTCTTATGTTTTTAAAAATTTTTCAACTTGAGGAATGAATGTAATTTATTGTATGGCTGTTACGCTTGTGTGTGTGTTGATGGCTGTTTGTGTGATGCACATCTAGCGCTGCGATACAACCTGCAAGATGGTCCCATGAAAGGTGGGTACCTAAGAATATTATATCACTACAACATAATATATACATAATATGACAAATGTAAGTACAACAACATGTATAACTCAGAATAAATAAATTGAAATTGAAAATAAAAACTGAAGGAATCCTGATGTATTTCATAATAATTATCATATTCTAGTAGACCAATATTATTGTAATAGTGTTATTAATTCCCCGGTAAACTTCTACACCAGGAAATCACTGTCCGAAGGAATTCGTAATTGTTGAGTAGCTAGAAATACGAAGAAATCGCACTTCGCAGGTGGAAGGTTAAGTCTGGATGAACTGGAAGTGTTGGGGGCAAGGGACGGAGCCCAAAATTTCTTCAAAAATGCCTAAATCTCGGCTACCTAAGAGTTTATAGGAACTCTTACTATAACATTATTACAGCTTAGGACCATTTAGTTTAAAAACGGATAACCTTCCCTACCCCTCTCCCCTAACCATTTTAGCAATGCAGTTTTTCTCACTTATCTCAGCCAATTTTCAACGGATTTTGATGCGGTTGGCGGCATTTTTCAATGTTATCATTCTCCAGCGGGATGAAGTACCGATATGCCAATTTGAATTTCAAAAAAGGACGAGAAAAATTTATTATTACAAAATTAAAATTATATATACCTAGCTGATTCCCCTAGAGAATCGAATAACAAGAACAATGCCGCAAACCGCATCAAAATCTGCCCAAAATTGTCTGAGAAAAATGGGAAAACCGAATTTCATCCGTTCCTTGGCCCCTTGAGGGTAAAGTAGCTAAGAGCAACCAAGAATTCTTCAAAGTACACGCACTTACATGATCATAATTTACAAACCTGAACCTAAATAACGTACTGAGTAGTTGGATGTAAGGTAGGTACCCTATTTATATAAATAAGGTAGGTAGGGATCTGGAGGAAAAAGATGGTTTAAATAGGATGTTGCTGAAGTTGGCGGATTCAGGTTCTCAACTGTATGAGAACAAAGAGGTAATTCAGAAAATAGATATGACACCCTTGAAGTGAAAATTGTAGGAACTATGTACCACTTATCTGACAGTGAGTATTTGAACAGGTTGAGTAGACTTTTATACCTCGCTAATCTCGTCCAGGCGGCTGAGCTCGCATGGAGGCAGCTCGATGGGTGGAGCCGTGTCTGACATATCGTCAAACCTCTCATCCTCAGATTCCTCCACGATGTCTTGCGTGATCTCCACCGAAGGGTCTTTCCCCTGCACCTGTACAATACGAGGTAAAAATTAGAATTTGAATGAAATATCATTAATTGAATGAAACCTCAATTTGCAGTTATTTTCAAACATAAAATAGGAAATCCAATACCGAAAATCCGAATTTCTGATCAAATCTTTCAAAACTGCAGGAAAATAACCAAATTTCATGATATAGACGGAAATAGAACAGAAGAATTTCTAATCATGTCAGCAAACTGTCAAACAACATCATGTTCATAAGCTTCCATGTTCATGTTTTCCATGAGCAACAGAGTGGATTTCCTACAATTATAGGAATACATTGTATGGTATACATTAATACAACATGTATATGATTTCATAAGCAAAAATGGTCCATCCTGAATCCATCCAGATTTATGTTGGGAAAGTATGGGTGAATCAATGAAGGTAATTCATTAGGTGAGTACGTGTTGGTAAAAAATTAACATAAATCAAGAACATGGTCATCACTAAGAGACACTTGTGACTTCATCACAAATTAACATTTTACCCTACCTACCTCTAATTAGCTGTAATTGTATACCGACCATTTCTCAAATTAAAAAATGTGTACTCCAAAATCAAAAATTTCATGTAGCATGAGTTGATTCGCGAATTTTCAAAGAATAATTTTTAACCGATTTGGTGGGTGATTCTTATAGGAAATTTCACGCTGATTCCGAATATACCATATGTTGTTATGTTTAAGATGGTAATTTATACCGAAAACCTCAAAAAATACGTTTTTTAAAACCGATTTTTTGACTTTAAATGTTCAAAATTTGACCCCTTGGAGTACTCCAAAAATTCCGGCCAACGAACTCGTCCTTTCTTTTGATATTATTGACATTTTAAATTTTTTTTTGGATTTTTTTTATCTTGATTCCTCGGTCAGATATTGTCTGGAGTGACACATATGAAAAAGTGTTAAATTTCAGGAATCGTTTTAGGTTTGAAACGGATTTCCATGAAGAAAATTTTTCAAAAATTTGCATTACTTAAATTTTGAAGCCATTGCAATAGCTTCATTTGCTTCGAAAATTAGCTAAAATGAATTTTGAAACTAACTCAAAGACCAATCCAACATTTTGAACATTTTGCAAATCTTCGGGCATCGTGATGGAAGACTGAATGGCTAATTTCATCATCCCTGTTCCCTCAGACAATTGATGTCTTCATTGCGCACAAGTCCCGACGTGGTTTGTGGGGACAACGGGAAGAAGGTATTAAAAAACGCAACTGCACTATTAAGACGGAACTGTAATGTTAATAGAACTTAAGGTATGGAGCAAATCGGACCTGGAGTTCCAGGACTACTGAGCGCCCGATTTTACATCGGCTAAAAATATTAGATATAATGGGCTGAAAAATGGGGGAAATATGTATAAAAATGGTGCATATTAAAGCTATAACCAATACTTTGGGATACAGTTGGAACGCTTCACTGCAAAAAAATAGGTAGTGCATTTCTTTCTTTATCAATACTTGAGACCATCGCGAGTTCGGGGTTCTTGGACGGTTGATATTATAATCTACTTATGTGAAACCTATTTCAAATTTCATTAGAATCACTTCACCATGTGCTTCATCTAATTCTTATTAAACTTGTACGAATATCCCTACTTTAATATTTGGAGAAAAAAATTGTACACCTAATAAAAATAGACAAAATAAAATTGAGGCTAGTTATTTGCTCTTACCTGACATATCTTTTCCCAAATTTCATCGCAGCCGGCCTTCTCCTGGAAGCTGAGAGCCAAATCAAAGTTATCCCCTTCGGACCAGACGATCAACGTATCCTGCACAGGAACAACAATCACTTTTGGATAAGACATGATTTGTTTCAAGAGTGATATTATATAATGTATTGTAAGAAGTTTAATAAAAAAGGGCAGTGCAACAAGATACTGCCGATTACTAGGTATGGCAGGAGGAAAGTAACTGGGTGAGCGTTCAACTGAACAATCTGACGTAATATGAAAAGAATGACGCAATACGAACCAATGGGCGTAAATTTCAGAATGAGTGCTCACCTGCTGTTTTTGATACGCGGTGTCTGGTTGTATTTTGGACTCCAAAAGAAGTGAGCCTGAAAAGAAGGAAAACATTCATAAACAATGATACATGGAAAGGTATTTCGGGTGGAGATTTTACCACTCATTTCCATGGTTGAAGAAATTCGATTTAAGAATTTTGACATGAGTATGTCTTTCCGCTGGGATCAATCCAAAATTTTGTCCCGTCAAAAGCGTTACCCAACAACCGATAATCAAAGTTGGTTGGGAGGTATTGATGTAAGGTATTCTTGATCTTGTTGTTGTTTTCAAGTTTAGGAAAATATCAACAAGATCGTGAAGTTCTTGTTCGTATCATCGAAGCTCCATCCATTACTCGCCGCCATGCTTTTCATAATAGATTTTTCTCTTACATTATTGACATGAATATCAGTGTTTTGCGCCACTCGCATCAACTTCATTTTTTCAAATAAGAGCCCCCATTTTGACATTTCATGTCAAAATGGGGGTTCTTATTTTAATAAGTTTTACTTATTAATTTAATAAGTCTTTTCGCTGGGGCCAATCCAATTTGTCCGAACAGTCTGTATTATTTTAATAAAGATTGTTTGTTTGCTAGTATCAAAAATGTGGTAACCAGGGGTGACATGGTTTCTTTGCTACTGTTAACACTTCATTTTTCCTTTGGATAAACCCGTGTTTTTCTTCTAACAAACAATGTATATACTTTACGCGTATACATTGTGAAATGGACGTGGCGTGACCTTCTCAGTGCAAAAAGACATATTCATGTCACAATGTATATCAGCGTGAAGCGTTGAGACTCGTTCGTTGTTTTATTTTATTCAAAACATAGTGGTTATGTCTCACCGTATGAAACTGGTATGTAGTGGTGGCAGAACTCAATATTTAAGTAGTACCTAAAATATGACTTTATCCCCAGATTACAACCCCTGAGTCCATTCGATCTAAATGTCGAAAAATCGTCAAAAAGACCTACACAGATTGAGCTGTACCTACCATAATTATATACCGAGGTCCACAATCATTTTTGGGTACAATGGGTACCTACTTGTAATTGTTATTAACCCCAGATTACCAACCTCAAGTTCCCATCGTCTATTACAACCCATGGGTCCGTTCGACCTACATGTCGAAAAATCGTCAATAAGACCTACACAGATTGAGCGGTCATTACCATATGTAGGTCGATTAGACCTCCTCTGTAATGGAAAATGAACCAGTACTCATTTGGTATATGAACTGCGCAACCTTCTTCCTCAACATCACAAGCACGACTAACTGAAGAGTGACTCAGTGTCCAAGCCCGGGAGCGCTCCTGATATTTCTGAAACCTTGAAAATGTTTCTAGGAGAGGTAATTCAGGGTTATTAATAGAAAATATAGATCACAGGTTGTTTATTTAAAATTTCTGAGTAGGGAAGAGAAGAATATTGAGTAGGTCCTTCGTAGTAATCATGAATTCTCCTAAAGGGATAACATGAAGTGCACGCCAAAAGGGAGAGTTCGACAATATTGCACCGACCACTCTAAGATTGAGAGAATCCTTTAGTGGAGGCAAGAGCCTGGACTAAAGACACTAAAATCACCAAAACTCGTCTCTCCTGTACTGTTATATGATAGAGAGTTCCTAAGGACGCTTTTGAGATACGAAGTTTCGCATCGTGGACAGTCGTATCGTATCAGAGCAGCATCAGCGCATGCGCAACCAGTTAGGAAATTTCGTATCGAGATACGACGTCCTTATCTCTTACGAAAACTTCGTAAAGTTCGTCTCCGAGATACGACGCGTCACATACTATAGAAAGTTCGTATCAGTGGCGTCGTATCGCAGGAAAACCTTCCTCAGCGGTAACAGCATAGCAGACTTTCCATGGTCATTTTTTTTTTATCATTGATCTTTTTTTGATCATTTTTACCTTTTCAAGTTCTCACGGATGTGTTTTCGCCTTGGTTCAAGTTCTCTAAGTGTTTCATTCAACAAGGCCGGTGTCATATTAAACAACTTTTCCAAATCCACAAGGCGATTAGGATACGAAAGCCTTTTGTGGAGGATGCAGAGAGCTAGCATACCGGGAACTTACTAATAAATAATAGTGAAATCTTCAGCAGACAATAAACCGAAATTAAATAAATTCAAATATTGGTCCATTGCACCCAAAACAACTGCAGATACTTGAAAAACTGGAAAATTCACAAATCACAAAAGTGCTACTAAAGAAAAAGAGTTTCGAGTTTGTTGTGTGAATTCAGAATTGACTTTGGCGTCACTGTAGGATGCGACACGAAATTTGAGATACAGAAAAATGTTGGGATACGAAATCTGAAAAGGTTAGCTTCCGCTTTGCTCGCCCGAGCCAATACGATACGACAGTTCACGATGCGAAACTTCGTATCCTAAAAGCGTTCTTAGGAACTCACTTCTCCAGCCTCCTTGCTTTTTTCAATCAGGAGCTTCTTCTTTCTCGTAAATTAATACGAATTTAGGGAGGAGTCATTTTTAATAATGATAACTGGAGTGTAGAACTAATCTGTGCTGACTAGGGACGAAATATGTATGAAAATAGACGGTTGGCTGATTGGTATTTATTTGCTCTTGAAGCATAGGAAATGCCTACCTACTGCTACCAAACTGACTACGTATTATACAAACGTACCATCGAGTTCTGCACGGACGAGGAGGGAAATGCCCTTGAGGCGATCAACGTAGCTCGAGGAAACATGACCAGTCCCGCGATCGTCCCACTGCCGCTCAGCATTCAACGCATACAACTTCACACGTCTTCTCGTATCTGCCATTGTGGTTTGGTGAGTGTTAATTTATCACTTCCCCGCTACCAGCTGGAAAAAATTAATAAATTAATAGTAATAAAGTAATTCAATTTAACAAACAGCATTGTTGAGAAGAAGGAAACGCAAGTTTTATTACAAGAAAACGACGATACTAGAAAAAACTTGATTGGATTCACCTAATTGGATTCCTCACCTAATGGGTAGGTATTATTGTAACATGTTTACGTTCACGAATATGGGGTGTTCCAGGTAATGCGGTCATTCCTGGGTAAGGTTAAATTATTTTCAAAAAGGCCGTAGCTCGAAAAATGTCAACAGAAGGATATGGTTATATGGAATGGAGTTGAGGGTAGACAAATCAAAGTGGTTTCTTCAAGGTCCAACTAGTTTTGCGTTTATTCCAGCCTCGGCAGGGACTTGGGTTCCACGGCTTATCATGTTCAGAGTGAGTAACATTGCGTAGAAGTAATTCCTGCCAGCGTTGCAGATTTTATATGGTTGGTGGTGCACCGTCTTCCATTAATTATTCAAGTAGAAAAATGATTACTCTTTCGTATTCCATAGAGGAAAATGTGGGTAGTAATTTCTTATGAGGTACCTTAAGCAGTTGTTAGTAGAATAGAGATATGCTGGTAGTGGTCATTTTTGTTTTAAAAACTGCCTAAAAATTCAAAAATTTCTACATAATGCAAGTTGCTGGCAGCTAGAAAGATAGCTAAGATAGGTCTGGCTACACAGGATAGCTCCAGAATGTATAGGTATAGGGTGTTTCATTTAGAACACTAGATTTTTGTGTTTATTTATCTTGTGAGAAGGATGACCTACTTTTATGTGCGGATCGTGTGTTCGAGAGAGAACGAAAGCGTGAACTGCTATTGATGGCCAAATTTGAAGAAACCAGTTGAAAGCAATCAACGCTGATCACTTTTCAATCAGGACAAAATTGACTTGGGGAAAAGGACTCATCCAATGACAAGTATTTCTTGGTAAGGAGGAGAATCGCCGATATAGGAATGGGAGATTCAAATACTACTGCTATAGATACTACTACGTAGATCGGTCCAGTTTAAATACTACAAGACCAATTTTTTGATCCTCACTATCGAAGGTAGGAAGCAATAGGTTTGTTCGCAGTGTCATTTACAAGTGGTTAGACCGCATGGGTGCTATAAACATTTAGAAATGATCGTATCAAAAGTCACTGCGAACGGCGCGAACGCCCCAACATGGTTGCAAACGGTCTTCTTACCGGTAAGTTGGTCTCTGCGAACAAACCTAATGTATTCGTGCAAGAACAAACTCAAAAAGTTTTCCTCCAACATCAAAATTTCCATTTGGGTTTTTCGTTTCTGTCTGTGGCGATTCCTGGTTCTGGGGGAAACTGCACTAATAAATTAAAATCCGATATAGATGACATTTTCAGGAATTGTGAGGAGCAGCTTGCGTAAGCGTGAATTTCCTGAAACTAAGGTTTTACAGTTCCTAATTGACCGATTTTGCTCAAATTCGGGCGGATGACTCCAAGACGATTGCCTATGAATTTCGCCACAATTGGATCAGTATAATAGCAACTGCTCATGAGCAAACTTGAAATATCTTGTCACAGGCACACTCCCGGAACTACTCACCGATCCCAGTGAAATGATCAATAACTGATTCTATACGTCCATGTAAAAAAAGTCTGCCAAGTTGGGTGGGCAGTATAGCTTCCTTACTTACGTAAAACGTAAAGAATCAGTTAGTGAACATTTCAACGAAATGGGTAGAACAGTTTCGGAGTTCACTTAATCCAACCACTTATCCAATTGTGGCGAAATTCATAGGTAAGTGTCTTGGAGTCAGCCCTCAACTACCCTCCGAAATTGAGCAAAATCCGTCCATTAGGAACTGAGAAATCGTAGTTTCAGGAAATTTACGTTAGCGCATGCGCACTCGCTACTGATGGTCCTATGGCTATTAAATTAATAGGAAACTGAGTAGGGGCTACCTTGGACAATTTCACCAGAATTGGTCGAGTAGTTCCGGAGTTATGGTTATGAAACTCATTTCGAAATTGCGCATGCGCAGTAGATATTACTGATAGAATCGTGTTGAAATTCGAAGGTAATTATCAACCTCCAAATACCCTCCAATTTGAGCGAAATTGGTCCATTAGAAACAGAGAAATCGTAGTTTCAGGAAATTCACGTTTGCGCATGCGCTCACGCTACTAGTGGTCCGATGACGATGAAATTCATAGGGGGCCGTCAATGGACTAACCCGCACAATCGCTGAAAATGTCATCGAATTCGGACAACATCTTCATATAGTTTTGCCTGGGACAAGGAATTGACCACAGACCGACAAACACGGAACCAAAATTGTTCAGAAAGTTCTGAAACGTAAAAAACGAATGGAAATTTTGATTTTGGGGGACAACTTTTTTTTTTATTATTTCTTGCACAAATACATAGCTTCCTACCTTTGGTATAGTGAGGAAGCTATTTGTCCCTGGACAGGTCTATAACCTTAGGGACGGAAATGTAATTAGTGTAGTCATAATTGTGGAATGTGCAATTTTAAATATGTATACTGTATGATTTCTTCTGTATGAATAAACGAATTGAATTGAATTATTCTGCCCACGTAACTTGGTAGACGTTTCAAAGCAATTTTTTTTTTCATAACAAAATTAAATTGAGAATTCTTAATGAAACACCCTTCATAAAGGCAGAACCTTGCAGCAGTGGAATGTGAATATCACTAAAAAGTAGTATTCACTCCAGATTGAGAGTAAGTATTCTTGCTAGGAACGGAAAATACAGAGTGACTCCTCAGCCGTGGGAATAATACTAATTTATTCTGAAACCCTTTAGCTAAAATTATCTTTCCTTTCAGATAACGAACTGCACACGGTAGAGATTAACAGTAGTTGGTAAACACAAAGGAGTGATACTTCCTATCAAATCGAACACAGATAAGTTAATATAACATTGATTTGTTTCTCACATAAATTCCAACATCATCTTTAAAATCCACATAACACGCCATAGGTATATGAGTAGGTAGGTACCTTCATTGTGTGGTACTCATTACCTACTATGTGCGGCATTACAGTAGTTAGGTACTAATAGGTATGTTCCAACTAGCGCAGAATATTTTATTTTTATGTGTAAGTTGTGGAGGTACCTATTTATATGTTTGTTATGTGTAAGTTGTGGAGGTACCTATTTATATATTGTCATGTTTTTACAGTAGGTCTTTTCAAAGACCGGCGGTCCAGTTGCAATTCAAATATTTTAGCTAAGCAGAACTAAGAACACTCTGTCGGCAATTAGTTGATAAAAGTGTGAGCAGGAGGTTCTGCGCAGCTAAAATATTCGAATCGCACCTGTCTGTCGAGTCGCTGTCTGTCGCCAGATGGAACAGACATAGTGCAAAACTTCACTTTTCAAGATAAACAGTTCATTGTCATTATTTTCTGTAGTGGACACATTCCCGATTATTCCACGTGACCAAGTCTAGTATAATTAGAAGTGCCTTTTCGGGCATGTCTAGAACTTGTCACGGGGTCTAACGACTCCACCACATCACTCAAGGTTCCAGCATCTCTGGTGACCCCCGACGTGATATCGGTGAGGCAGCATGTGGTACACACTTGCTCCTGACCTCTAGACCCAGTACTGCATCTGCCATGATCAGACAGACGTGGGCCAGGGGACACCAGGCTATGCTGACCATAGTCTCAGGAGTAAAGGCAGAGGATTCCTGTCCACATACTTCCTCACTGGTACCCGCCAGAATCAGAGAATCCTGGGAAGGCGAGTCCTGTGGTGGACACATTCCCGATAATTCCACGTGACCAAGTTTAGTATAATTAGAAGTGCCTTTTCGGGCATTTCTAGAACTTGTCACAGGGTCTAACGACTCCACCACATCACTCAAGGTTCCAGGATCTCTAAATTTTCAATAAATAAAACATTGGAATCGAGAAAGAAAAATAGTTTTTCAACCCCAAAAATCGTCTAAGTTACCATAGCACGAAAGAATGAAATTTGTTACAGGATTGGAACATATCGTGGGCTTAGAACTACTAGGTAATCCAAAATTGTGAGTTTTTTTCGATATTTGTGCCAGAAGAAGTGGTCCTTGTTGTCCTATCAAAACGAGAAGTTAAAATTGCAACAACTGGGTAGCTCTAGATAGATACCTAGTTGTAGCACCGTCCAATTTCAGCGAAAGCCCAATGCGTTACTATACTAGGGACGGGAACAAGTGGCGGGTGAGTCATCGAGCCTAGCCTTCTGTGGGAGGGGGGTAGGGTTGATGACTCACCCGCTACTTGTTCCCGTCCCTACTATAGATTTTTGATCACCATTTCCTCAAAACTGCGGATTTTGAGTTACCTAGTTGTTGTAGGATATTATAGTAGGTCCCATTTGGGATCTTGTGGGCAGTTTCTGTCTGAACTTCTCCTAAAAAACTAAAGCTGGGTTTACACAAACGCCCAAACTATGAAAAGCGTGTACGACACAAAGATCGTACAGGTTCGTGCACGAGAGCGCAAAACGCGTCAACTGTTCGCATGAACAATAATGGAACAACATTGTTGAAGAATCATGATATCACTGTGATGAGTTATCACTGCCTCAGCCTGTGCAGAACCCAACACGCAAATTTGCAAAGCTACAACACGAACAATATCAAAAATTTTCTAATCGTGGTCGTAGACAGTCTGATTCAAGAGTCATCTCGCATA